>JAODAL010034235.1:0-44520 GCA_025379985.1 Phyllomedusa bahiana
CGCGAGCCACCACCCTTGAACGCAACACTGGGCTACTTGACAAAAAAAACCCCAAACCCTGAATGACCCAAAAACCTTTGAAAATTTTGAATCTGACTTGTTATGCTGATTTAGTCTTAAACCCCAGCAGAAAAAACCCACTGTGGCATCCTTGTGTTTGGGAGTAGGGGACACGCATCACAACACTATGTCTTGATCCCACCCTGCCCCCAAAATATGTGACGAAAAAGCCTGTCCGCTGTTTCCCCCTTGCCCACCAGGCAAAAGGGAAAACCAGGGAGGCAGAGATCACACTCTCCTCGCCCGGGACCTGAAGGCCCCAATATTTTGGTTTAGTTATAAAACCGGTCCGTTCCCGACTTTAAAAAAAAGGCCGAAACCAACCTTGGGGTGCTATATACAAAAGCCGAGTTTAGGCGTTTTTGGGGTGTTATCAAGACAGACAAAACCAGATTAAAGTTATGTTTTAATTACCCTTTGGAGGGCACACGACAGATAATATATACAGGGAGGATAATAATATACAGGTAGGAGCAGGGGAAAAATACAATTATGGAGTACAGACAAAAGGCAGTTAGAATAACATTTACCGTGTTTTTGTTTGGGGTCCCAAAGGGGCCGCTGGGGGCAGGTGTGGGGCCGGGCGCTGAGTGATGATTCCAGCCTGCTCTCAGGTCCCCCCCGGGGTCAAACAGAAAGACCCGCCCCTTGCCCCTGGCTTATATCTGTGAGGGGACGCCCACGGGGCACCCCCCTACACCCCCCTGGGACGGCCTTTGAGCCCTCCCACTCAGGCAGGCTTTTTTATACAAAAAAAAAGGGCCATAACTTGGCAGGGATCGGCACAGAACCGAGCCTGAAAAACCATCAGAACCGCCTGGGCTTTCTACGCCTGGACACCAAACATGCCACCCTAGGGCCCCCTCAGGGTCATTCTAAATTTTCTCGCCCTTGCTTCCGGGAAGACCGGGGTAGGGGTGTTTTCCCGGGGGTAGCTCCTATTTTTGCGATATGGACTCCCCCCTGCCCCAGTTATGAGGGATCGCCTATGAATCGTATGACAAATCGGGCCGGCCCCCGTCTGGGTTATGATTGTGGAGTCTTTGAAGGGGGGACTGGCATTTTTTAGGGCTAATGAATTCATGAGTTCTTTTGATGGGTTGCCCCCCCTGCTGGGCAACTTCCTATAGAAAGGCAATTTACACAGGGCTTGTGCTGTGGTGGGCAGCTGTGATCTGATGGATTGTATAAGGTTGGGAGAGAGAACTGTCAGAGAGTGGGGGATGAAATAAAGTGACTTCTACATCACAATAACATTTTGATTTGCTATTTTAAATTTTGATATAATATAAAAACACTAAATGGAAAAATTAAATAAAAAATAAAACCAGAATTAGGCTATGTCTTCACAGCAATGTTAAACATTGCTATAGTGAGGCTTTTGGCATTGATTTGTGCCAAAGGCACTGTTGGTTTTTGCATTTCCCGCCGGCCCAGTACATGAGCTGCGCGGGAATCCTATGGGTATTTGGCAGAAGGTAGAACATTTCTATCTTCCACCGGACAGACGGCGGCTTCAGTAGAAAGCCCGTGCTGTGTAGACTACAGCACACACTTTCTATTGAGGGCTACACAGCACTGGGAAGAGTCGGATTTTCGGCGGATTCAAAATACCGTGTCCGCTGAAAATCTAACGAGAAAACAGTGCTGTGTAGCCAGAGCCTTAGAAATTAAAGTACTGATAAGCAACCATTTATTAGACACATTTATCGGATTACAATATAAAATATATGATGGGACAAATCTATTTAAGATGTTGTCCTCTGATGACTTTAAAGCTTTTGAGTCCAGCATTGAGTACTGATTTTAGTCAGACTTCCACAACTCTTGTTTCCTGCACAAATGCACGAGATAAAATGATAAATAACTCATCCTAAGATGTTAATAATTTGCAAATGGGAAGTACCTATCATTCTTCATGCGAGTATTCTATGGAGGATTTGCAGGAGCTAGGAGATTCTAGTAACGAGAACCCAACTGTTTTATTGTCCACCCCTCCCTCATCTATAGTGCTTGAAATTGTACTAATTTTCTATAAAGTGTAATATTTCATAGAAGAAGAAGTCAATCCATCATAATTTTTATTTTATAAACTAGTGTTGCTTGAATGTGACGCTATTCAGTTTAACAAAGACTGGACCAAGTTTGCTAAAAAAAAATTGGGTTCAGGACGTCCTGAACTTGATTTTTTTCTTACTCTATTTCCATCCCTTATCATAACCCTAAATTAGATTTGGGATTGTTCAAGAAGTTTTAGGGGCTTAATTTACCGGAACGGTGGTGACAATCCTGTTAGATCTTCCGGTCAACATTCCATCCAACGTCACTAACAATTATTTCACCATAGGCCCATATTATGGTAACCAGATGTGATGTTGGCCACAATATCCAATGTCACTTCCGGCAACCATGGTATTGGCCCTATGATAAAGTATCAAGAAGTGATGTCAGATGTGACATTCCTCATCATTTCTGAGTACCATATCATTAGGTCTATGTTAAAGTAATCAGAAGTGATGTTGGACATGATGTCAAACATCACTTCCAGTTACATTAACATTAAACTTATGATGAAGTAACTGGAAGTGACGTTGGATGGGATGTTGGATCAGAAGTTAGGCCGTAACAGGGGCATCAAGCTGCTGTACCAATAAATGAATTCCCTAAAATCTCTTTATCAACTCTAACTGCAGGGCTGCAGTAATGGACAATTTTATCTAAAAATTGATTTGGGCCAATGAAGTTATCCAATTCAGGTTGAATTTGACCAAATTGAAAATGCAACACAAGTATAGATTATATCATGTAACGTGAAAAAAAAATTACTTACTGGAGACACAAAAATGGCACAGTGTGCATTGAGATGCTGCAAGTAAATTGTGCCATATTTATTCATATTGTTGACTTGTGCCATGGGTCCAAAGACGCTGCCTTAGGGTATGTTCACACGGCTTAACTGCGGGGCGTACAGTATGCCCCGCAATTACGGGGGGTTTGGAATGCGGTGCGGGGGGGGCCCGGCAGCCCCCCTGGGCCCCTAGAATGTCCATTATTGCGGTGTAAGCCCGTGAAAAAATGACATGTCATTATCTCCCCCGTAATAAAACGATTTTATTGTTTCACCCCGGGAGAGGGGGCGTAAACCATAGTTCTCTATGGAACTGTGGATTACCTAATGATTGGGGTATTTCGCCCCTTATTAGACACATAAAAGCGAAATTAAAGTGGCGAATTGGGCCCCCAAAAAAAAACCGTTGAACATACCATTTTAAAGCCGGGTACCTCAGAAGGGCTGGGGCCCTGTTTTGTGGTTCCCCGGCAAGTTTTGTGTCGGTTTGGGTTTGGGTTAAGGATAAAGTTTGTTGTTTTCTTATGGCTTGATAAAAAGGTGCTTTGGGGTATGCAATGTTATGCTACCCTGCAAGTAACAATAAGGGTTAATGTATTGTGAAATTTAGAAGGTGGTTACTGTGAGCAGGGTGGGACCAGAAATTTAAATTGTCATGTAGTTAGTTTTCTAGTGAGTTCAGAGTTTGAATGGGGTTTTAAGTGTTCTTAACTAAGAATCCCCAGCCCCTGGGCCCCAGTCCAAGAAGTTTTTCTGATATGTTGAGCGATTATTTAAAAAAGTTTAAAAGGAAAATTTTTATGTTGAAAATTTTTAGTCTGCGATAATTTAGGTTAAAAAACGTGCTTCGTCTATTTTAAAAAGCCCATTTTCGGGTTTGTATTTTGGCGGAAAATATTTTGATTTGGGGAGGGGGGATTGTGTGGATCATATGGGTTTTGTATGGTTTCGATTTGGCTGGAAAAAATCAATGACCTGTTTTACATAAAAGCCCTTCTGTTCTGATGTGTTCTCAGCGTCTCTAGGTTGGGCGGGCGCTCTCCTGGTCAAACAGTGAGGAAAATTTTTAAAGAGAAAGTTTTTAAATTTAGCTGTGGGTTTAAATTAGTTGAAAGTTGGAAGATTTTATGTAGTTAGGTAGAAATTTTAAAGGAATTACGTTTAAAATCCAGGGGGGGGGGGGGGGGGGGGTGGGGGGGAAAAAAAACTTATAAGAATAGGGGAATTTTCACAAGACTTGTGTAGGATTCCCTGAATAGTTTTTTATAAAGTTTTTTTGAAAATTTTGGAAGGGCAGTATTTTTTGGGATACAAATTTTTCAAGTCTGATTTTTGTTGGGTAAAACTAATTTTATTATATAATTTTCATGGTTTTTTTTAATTTTCCCCATTAGTTTGTTGATTTTTTGAGCCACCTTTCAGTTAAAAGTGAATCCCGCAATTGTGTAGTTACCACAGGTGAATTGATAGGTGCCCAAAAAAAAAACCTTTTTTTATCCGAAAACATTAAGATACGTGTTTTTTTTACTTTGGGCACTACCCGCTTTGTTAATTTAGGCACCTTGCACTTAAATTTTGAAAAACCCGCAATTTTGTAGGGGCACCCCCAGGTGAATTGATAGGTTTCCAAAAAAAAACCTTTTATTATTTCCCAAAAACATTTTGATTTCGGGGTTTTTTCACTTTTGGCGGCCCGGCCAGCTTTGTTTTAGAACTACTTTTGCAGTTAAAATTTGAATACAGCAATTTTGTAGCCACCCCAGGTGAATTGATAGGTGCCAAAAATGCCTTTTTTTTATCCCAATACATTACAGATAGTGTTTTTTTTCACTTTTGCCCAGTCCCGATTTGTTGATGAGGGCCCCCTTTCAGTTAAAAGTGAATTCCCGCAATTGTTGGGAGTTACCACAGGTGAATTGATAGGTGCCCAAAAAAAAAACCCTTTTTTTATCCGGAAAATCATTACAGATAAGTTTTTTTTTTCAAATTTTGGGGGGCAGGCCCGCTTTGTTGATAAAATTTCTTTGCAGGGTTTAAATTTTAATACAGAAAATTGTAGTCACCACAGGTGAATTGAAAGGTTTCCAAAAAAACCTTTTAAAAATTTCCCTTTTACATTTTAGACAAAGGGGTTTTTTTAAATTTTTTGGGCAGTCAAAACTTTGTTGTAGATCTACTTTGCATTTAAAAATTTTAAACCCGCAAATTTTTTTTTTGATTTGAGGGATTTTTAGATAGCTTGGGGATTTGCCCTTTTTTTATAAAAAGACTTTCCAAAAAATCTTCCATAACCCCTTTAAATTTGTATATTTTTGAACATTTGGGGCGAAATTTTAGGTGGTAAGGGGCAAAAGAGGGGGGTTTGGGGCTTTGGGGGTAGAGGTACGAGGGGGAAAGGGGCTTTCCCTTTCCCGTGGCCCGGCGACAACACCCCATGCCGCGGATCGGGCAGTTGCAGGACCGTCAGGCCGTCAAAAGCTTGGGGGGGCCGGGGCCCTGTGAAATTTCCCGTAACGAACAGGTCGCCAATCTGTCCTTTTGTTTGGGTTTAAAGAACCCTGGCCCTCCAGCAGTCCCTTTCCCCCTCGGGCCGGTCCGTCACGGGGCCCCAAATGTCGCAATTCACCCAAATCGGATGGGTTCAAAAGAAGCACCCAAAAATGTCAACTCGTGAAACCCACCACTGGGATAACCCAAATTTTTTGAAGCCTTTTTGATAAAAAAAATCCCGGTTTTGGGGCAGAAGGAATTTTTAAAAATTTCAAGAGGCCAAAAGGAGATTTTTTTTCTGCTCTGACCCCCCCAGTTACTAAATCCCCATCAGGGGAAGGAGAGGAACCCGGTCAATCGGAAAAATTCCGGGGGGGCGGCTGGAAACCCTTAAAGCCCCTCTTGTTTTGTACCCCGCAGCCCCTATCCCAAAATTGTCGGATACAAGTCCCCTTGTTGATGATGATACGGCCCTTGGGGAAACCCAAACGTGGTTTTTTCGGGCAAATTTGCTTGCAACGCTTCATCAGGGAAGGGGGGAAGCTTTGGGGTAGTGTCAGTCGGGTTCCCCCCAAAAAGGGGAAGGTGGGGGGGTCGCGAATTTTCCGCTGATAGTTTTCTGCCGGGCCAAACGGCCCAAAGGCCCCAAAACCCGTCTTTTCGTTTTATCGCCGTAAAAAAGGTTTTCCGGGCCCTCCAAGCCGGGGCCCTTCTTTGAGAAAGGGCCTCTGATTCACCCACGATGTCATTTCCCCCCCTTTTGGAAAAACCCACAAAAATAGAGGCAAAAACCCATTAGGTTTAAAACCACCCCAACATTCACACATGCAACAAAAATGCAGGGTTTTTAAAAATGGGGCAAAATTTGGGCCCAAAAAAAGGGCCCAGACCGACCCCGGGCAAAAACCCCACTACGCCCCCCCTCTTTTCTCCGCCTCATCCCCCGCCACCCAACCAAGTGTTCCTCAGCCCCCCAGTCCCTAAAGAGTAAAGCAGGGTTCAGCCCCCACTTCACCCCCCACCCCCGCCCCGAGTCCCCCAAACACCCCAGAAACCCCAACCAGACCCCCTTCCTTCCCCCCCCCATTTTTTTTTTGACCGCTTTCCGTACAGGGGGCCAGCTAGCAGCCACCCTTCGTCTTCCGGGTTTGGGGGGAAAAAACATTTTAACCCCCAAAACCCCACCCCAAAAACCCAAAAAACCAAAATTGGCATTGGGGTTTTTTTGGCCCTTTGAAATTTTCCCTTTTTTTCGCCCGGTGGACACAAGGGGTTCCGCCACTTCGGCCCCTTTGGGCCCCCCCCCAAAATCCCCAGATGCCGAGCGGGCCCCTTTTTTCTTTGCCAGAAAACCCAAATCCCCTGCCCTGTCCCAGAAAAGCGCCCATCTAAAATTTAAAAAGCGTGTTGTCGGATCTGGGCCGGAAAAAGCCCAAAATCGGGACCCCCACACAGGGACTAGTAACCGGGCCCAAAGGGCCGCTTTTAACCCTTTTTATGACAGCTCAGGGGGTGAGCTGGGGGGGTGCCCTCGGGGGGTGATGGTGACTCTCAGGTTTGGGCGCCCCGCTTTTAAAAAACCGCAGGGAGGGTGCAGGGTTTTTTTCCCCTCAAGTCCTCTGGGGCTTCGGGTCCCCAGAAAAAACCGGGCCTGTTGAAATTAACCCTGTCTTGGAGCCCGCCCCACACACAGTCCCGGGGCCTTTTGGGGACGGCTCTCCCCAACAAAGAACCCGAGCCTGGTGGGTCCCAAAAAAACCTTGTCCCAGGAAAGGGGTTGGTTTTGCGAAAAACGGGCGAAATCTGTTTGGCCCACCCCTTAAGGAACGGTAGGCGGGAGCCCCAACCCCTTGCCGGGGCCACTTGTAAAAACCTTTTGTCGTCCAGAAAATTTCTAAAGAGCTCCCCGGGGGCCCGGATTTCCCCGCTGGGGGAAGGGCCCCGAAGTCTAATTTGAACCTTCCCCCGTTCCCCCCCCGCTTCGTCCCGCCGGGCTGTGTTTGAAAGCGAGCTCACCTTCCCCCCAACCTTTCCATTTTTTTGACGTGGCAAACGCAAAACTTCCACCCCCCCACATCCCCCACGTTTTTGGGGCAGCAGCGAAAATCCCATTACGCCAGTACGAAGTAAAACCATGGCCTGCCAAGCAGGGGTGGGGGGCCCTTTGGGTTTTGGGAGCCCCGAGAGTGGGCGGGAAAGAGCTCTGCCCCTCCTTGCCCAGTTTTAAAAAGCCACCAAAATGGCATGGGGGGACAAGGGCCCTTGTAAACCCATGAGCATTGGGGGGGCCTTGTTCTGGAAAGATCGTTGGCCCACTTGAAACAACGGGGTCCCCCCAAGCGAGGGAAAGGAGGAAAACAAAACAGTTTCGGACCGGAGCCTTTTTCCTCCGTAAACCAAAAGGGCCCGACAGTTTCAAAATTTTTCCATCGGTCTTCATTGGGCAGGGGTTTCGGGGCCCGGGTAGTGAAAGGGTGGCGCATCACCCCTCGGGTTGCATCATCTCAGGCAAGTCGGGAGTTAAAAGCTGTGCCGAGGAAGGGGTGGAGGAGGGGGAGGTATTCCCTGGGACACCGAGGGTTCCCGGGACGTCCCTCCCTTTTGGAAAAAAGGGGTTTGGCGCGAATTTTGGGCGGGGGAGGAAAATGGGAAGATCTTTTTTGTATCCCCCTTCAAAACCCAAGGGTTTGGGGAAATAAAAAAAGGCCCCATCCCTCCCCATGATTTTGGGTTTTTGGTTGCTCCTTTTCCCTTTCCAACATGTTTCCTCCCTTTAAAGGCCCATAAAAAAATGAAAAACAGTTATTTGGGGGGCCACCCCCCGGGATCCCCCTTTAAAAAAACAAAACTCAGAATTTTTCCCTTCCACCCACCCAAATAAGATAAAAATCCCAGGAAAGGGGAGACCTTGCAAATTGATCAACTGGAGACTTTCGGGTTGCGTCTCCCTTTCAGTTCCCCCAAAAAATGCCCCGGGTTTAAAAACAACATCACGACGTACAGAAAAGTAGAGTCCCAAAGTGGGGAAAAAAGTAGCGGCAGCAGCAGCTGCGGGCCAAGGTGGCAGAAGCCAAAGGGGTGACCCCCTGGCTTTCTTTTTTTTAACCCCCCCCTCCCCAACGAATCAATCCCGGGGCCACAAAATTCCAACACACAAGTTCAGTTTAAATTTAATTTGGGTGAAACACAATCTCCCTTCTAAACCCCCGAGTTTTTGTATGTTTTCCCGGACCCAAAGATTTCCGGGGCATCAAAAAATGGCCCCAAAGGGCCCCCGGACTCCCGCCACGCCTTTGGGGTTTTGTCCTCCCCCAACACCCCGCGTCATATCTTGGCCGGGAATTTTCAGCACAGCGGGAGGAGTCATTACAGACAAACGAAACCCGGCTTTCCACAGATAATGGGGATCTTTTTGCCCTTTCATCAAGTTGAATCGGGGGCATGGTTCTCTGATGATGTTGTTTTGGCCCCCCCTTGCCGAGGTCCCCCGTTAGTTGGGGGGGCTACTTCACAAATTCCCCCTTCAAACAGAAATGGTCCCCTTGAAAACTTTTTTTTTAAAATGACATTTTCTTTCTGCAATTTTTTATTCTCTTTTCCCCAAAAGTTATTTTTTGGGGGTTTTTCCCGTGGGAGACTATAAAAACAGCAAGGTTTTTAAAGGGCAAAAACCCCCTATTCCAAATTTTCTCCCCTTTTTCTTTAGAAGTTTTTCGCATTGTCAAAGGTTTTGAGGTCCCTGTTGCTGTAGATACGGGTATAATTATGGTCCTTTGGGAAAAGGGAAAAGGGGGTTTTAAATGGGGAAATTTTTCCCTCACAATTTTTAATAGTGGCCCGGGGAAAAACTTTTTTTATAAATTTTTTTTTGGGGGGATTTTGCCCGTGAGAAAAACAGAAATAATCATGGTCCTTTTGGGAACCAAAAAATGTGGCTTTTTTAAATGGGATTTCTCCCTCACCCAAATTTTTTTTTGTGGGCCCGAGAAGGGTTTTTTATAATTTTTTTGGGGGCTGTTGCTGTGGATACAGCAAAAATTAAGGTCCTTTGGGAAAAGAAAATTTTGGTTTTTAAGTGGCAAATTTTTCCCTCACAATTTTTTTAAAAATGGAGGGGAAAATATTTTTTTTAATTTTTTTGGGGCCCTGCTGCCTTTTTTAAAAGCAGCAATAAATAAGGGCCTAATTTTAAAAATTTTTTTTTTCTAACAGACATTTGTTTTTTCACAAAAAGTCCCAAAAAGGTGAAGGGTCCCTGCTTTTAATTTTTGGGGGCATTTTTTCTTTTGACATGCAGCAAACTACAGGTCCATTTTAAAAAAAAAAATTGTTTCTAACAGAAATTTTTTTTTCACAATTGGGCCCAAAATGGCTCAAAAGGGGCTGCTTTTAATTTTTTGGGGGCATTTTGGGTGTACTTCAGCCTTTTACTAAAAGGTTTTCCCATTATAAAAAAAAAAGTTGTTTCCTTAAAAGACATTTTTTTCTTCACAATTGTCCAAAAATGGTCTCAAGGGTCATGCTTTGGGAATTTTTTGGGGGGAAATTTTGCTGTGACCTGGGAGCTATAAAACAGGGTTTTTTATAAAAAAATGTTGTTTTTTAACAACATTTGTTCTTCACCAAAATTTTCCAAATGGCCCCCAAAGGGGCATGCTTGAATTTTTTTTTGGGGGCCCTTTTTTTCCCGTGACATGCAAGGGTATACAAAAGGTCCTATTATTTAAAAAAAAAAGTTTTTTCTAAAAAGACATTTGTTCTTCACAATTGTTCCCAAAGGTGGCTCAAAAGGTTTTGGTTTTTGTCAGAAAAAAGGAATAAAGGGAGGACACGTTTAAAGGGCCCATATTTCAAAAATGACTTGTTTTTTTCAAGATTTTTTAACTTTGCTATCCAAACCCTTTTTTGAGAAAAAACCCATTTTAAAACAATTAAAAAAGGAAAAAAAAGCATGGGGGATTTTCCCTCCCTTTTTTTAAAAAAGTGTTTTTAGAATTAAACTACTTAAAAAAAAATTGCATGTACAAAATATTTTTTTAAAAAAATTTTCCCCTTTAATTGTACAAGGGGGGTACAGGAAAAACTTGACCAGATGGGTTTTTTCAGAGGGCATGGATATGGAGCAAAGGACAAAAAAACCAAAATAAAGAAATTTTTCCCCCACACGTTGGGGTAAAAAGGGGAAAAAAAAAATGCCAAGAAAAAAGGGGATGGGTGGAAACAGGAGCGTTAAAACCCCCCAGTATTTCCAAGGGAAGCTCAATTTTGGCCGCACCCCATATGGGGGGGCGAAAACGCTTCACCCAGGACAGGGAAAAGTAAAAGGGCCAGGAAACTAAAATGGTGGTTTTAAAGACTCCTTTTTTCCCGGGACTTTTTTAAATTTGGGGGCATGAGGTTTGGGGTCATGCTGTGCCCCCCCAAAAGGAAAAGTCAATTTTCCAGTGAAACTAAAAAAGGTGGTTGAAAGACTCTTTTTTTTTCCGGGAATTTTTTTAAACTGGGGGGCATTTCGGTTTGGGGCCCAAGGGGGGCCCCGGGCTTTTAGTCAATGTCCCCTGGGAAACTAAAATGGTGGTTGAAAGGGCTTTCCCCTTTTTTTGGCACTTTTTAATCTGGGGGTTTATGCAAGGGTTTGGGGGTCTGCTGTGGCCCAAGGGGAAAATATGTCAATGTCCAAATGAAACTTAAAAAGGTGGGTTAAAAACTCCTTTTTTTGGCACATTTTTTAAACTGGGGGGCGCAGGGTTTTGGGGGTCAAAGCTGTGGCCCCGGGAAAAAGGCAAAGGGCAAGGGCCAAATGAAAACCCAAAAAGGTTTGGGGTTTAAAACCCCTTTTTTCTGGGACCTTTTTTAAACTGGGGGCATGAGGGTTTGGGGGTCATGCTGTGGGCCCCGGAAAATTTATTGTCAATGTCAGTGAAAAAAAAATGGGGTGGGGTTTAAAAGGGTTTCCTTTTCCCCCGGAAATTTTTAATCTTTGGGGTTTAGACAGGGTTTTAAAGGTTTATACTGCGGTCCAGGGGCGGTATAGTCAATGTTCCCGTGAATCTTTAAAATGGTGGGTTGAAAAACCCCCTTTTAAACCCGGGACTTTTTAAACTGGGGGCCCTGCAGGGTTTGGGGGTCTTCTGTGGGCCCCGGGACAGGTTTAGTCAATTCCAGTGGGAAAATAAAATGGTGGTTGAAAGACTCCTTTTTTTTGGACCTTTTTAAACTGGGGTTGCAGGTTTGGGGGTCATTTCTGGGCCCAGGACGGGATAGGGAATTTCCCGTGAAACAAAAGGTGGTTGAAAGATCCTTTTTCCGGCCCTTTTTTAATTGGGGTCATGAGGTTTGGGGCTATGCTGTGGCCCAGGACATTTATAGTCAATGTCCAGTTTAAACTAAAATGGTGGTTGAAAAGACTCCTTTTTCCGACACTTTTTAATTGGGGTTTATGCGGGTTTGGGGCTCATGCTGTGGCCCAGGACATTTATAGTCAATGTCCAGTGAAACTAAAATGGTGGTTCAAAGACTCCTTTTCCCGGCACTTTTTAATCTGCGGTCATGCAGGTTTGGGGCTCATGCTGTGGCCCAGGACAGGTATAGTCAATGTCCAATGAAACTAAAATGGTGGTTGAAAGACTCCTTTTACCCGGCACTTTTTAATCTGGGGTCATGCAGGTTTGGGGCTATGCTGTGGCTCGGACAGGTATAGTAAATGTCCAGTTTAACTAAAAATGGTGGTTGAAAGACTCCTTTTTCCGACACTTTTTAATTTTGGGGGCAGGGAGGTTGGGGCTCATGCTGTGGCCCAGGACAGGTATAGTCAATTTCCAGTGAAAACTAAAATGGTGGTTGAAAGACTCCTTTTTCCGGAACTTTTTAATCTGGGGTCATTTCAGGTTTGGGGCTCATGCTTTTGGCCCGGGACAGGTATAGTCAATGTCCAGTGAAACTAAAATGGTGGTTGAAAGACTCCTTTTTCCGGCACTTTTTAATCTGGGGTCATGCAGGTTTGGAGCTCATGCTGTGGCCCAGGACAGGTATAGTCAATGTCCAGGGGAAACTAAAATGGTGGTTGGGAAAAACTCCTTTTTCAGGCACTTTTTAATCTGTGGGTCAGACAGGTTTAAAAGGTCATACTGTGGTACAAAACAGGTATAGTCAATGTCCAGTGAAACTAAATGGTGGTTGAAAGACTCCTTTTTCCGGCACTTTTTAATCTGGGGTCATGTAGGTTTGGGGCTCATGCTGTGGCCAAGGACAGGGATAGTCTATTTCCAGTGAAACTAAAATGGTGGTTGAAAGACTCCTTTTTCAGGCACTTTTTAATCTGTGGGTCAGACAGGTTTAATGGTCATACTGTGGTACAGAACAGGTATAGTCAATGTCCAGTGAAACTAAAATGGTGGTTGAAAGACTCCTTTTTCTGTCACTTTTTAATCTGGGGTCATGCAGGTTTGGGGCTCATGCTGTGGCCCAGGACAGATTATAGTCAATGTCCAGTGAAACTAAAATGGTGGTTGAAAGACTCCTTTTTCCGGCACTTTTTAATCTGGGGGTCATGCAGGTTTGGGGCTCATGCTGTGGCCCAGGACAGGGATAGTCTATGTCCAGTGAAACTAAAATGGTGGTTGAAAGACTACTTTTTCCGGCACTTTTTAAAGCTGGGTGTCATGCAGGTTTGGGGCTAGGGCTGCATTCCAGGCCAGGGATATTCAATGTCCAGTTCAAGTAAAAAGATGGTTCAAATCATACTGCCTTCTGGCACTTTTTAATTTGTGGGTCATGCAGGTTTAAGGGTCAGGCTGTGGTGCAAGACAGGGATAGTGAAAGGACTGTGATTTTTTTTCTGTGGCTTTTATAACCTAAGAGTGTTGCCTAAGATGTAGCATCTATCCATTTGACTGTTGTGGATGTTAATTCCAGCTTCTCCAGCCCTGTTTGGGTGTAAGAATGAAGGTGTTGTTGCTCTCCCATAGACTTTAATGGTCATCGATCATAATCTACCATCGACCATCGAATATCCTGTCGATGACGGTCGACTATCGACCATCGACCGATGTCGATGGCCACCGTAATCGCTCAACACTATTCCTGACCCCTCGCCCTGGGTCAGCACTAAATGGGAGTCCTGTCAGCATATGGGTTGGAGCTCTGGATGAAGTGGAAGCGTATGAGGAAGGAAAGTGGACCTCTTCATAGCCAGTTTAGATCTAGAAGCCATCAGCCAAGCTCACCTCACTGACCCCACAGAAAGTTGTGGAGTGCAAAAGGAAGGTATGTAAGCTCCTGCAGAGAAGCAATACTAGTTTTGGATGCTGTGAGAGCCAGGCCCATCCTTGCTATAGGCTCTTGTGGAAGCTGAATCTCAAGAAGGATAACACAGGTTTACCATTTCTTGCTTGGAGTAAAGGAAATAAATTTGAACTCCTTCTTGTCTCCTGCCTGTCATTGCTGCACTCACACCATGGACACCTCCATTTAACACTGTCAGGGCAGTGAGGATATCATCTCTTCGTGTGTGTCCAGGGGGATAATGTTGAAGGAGTCAATAACACCATTCTTACATCTGCAGCCCTCCACACCCCATCTATCACTGTGATGTTGCTAGAGGAAGCATGAGAGGCAAGCGTGAAAGCGTGATCATTTGCAACAACCACCCCCATTCTCTCCTCTGTCTACTCCTGTTCATCACAGCTACACTATGTATTCTAACTGTGGCTGCAGGAATGGGCTTTCTGCACACAACCTTTCTGTGCTGTTTTCTGTGCCATATAGGTTGGTATTGTTATAGCAAGACCTAGGTGCCAACCGGTTATCAGATTCTCGTGTAGCCAGTGGATAATGTCGATGGGGGAATAACATGAGCCACACAGGTGAAGTCTCAGCATGCAGTCTCCATCAATTCCAGTGAGTGTTGGTAAGCTATTTTATACCCTTAGCAAAGAGACTTTCCACAGGGTGTAACAGCAAGGCATCATTTTTAGCACACTTCAAATATAACTTTAGTTCCAATTTCAATTCCACACTTTTGCATAGATAATCCAAGCTACCTGGATAGTTGCCACAGTGAGTACATCCTTATCTTATTTTGACATAAGGCTTCTAGTTGGCAGTAAGCCCGTCGCCATCTTCTCACAGCGCAGTTGAAAAATATATTTTATCAAGATGTACAATGCCATCTTCTCAATGCATTTTTCAAAGCATTTAATATCATATATTTATGGCACTTTAGAAATTAAAACACCACTACAGAAAGTCTATAATTTAGTTCAGGAAATCCTAAATTATAAGAATTTCCTTATCAGTATAAAAACCAGTGGCCGTTCAGCCACAGGTTCCTGTACGTAGCAGTGTAGGGTACCCTGTATGACTAGATATGCTAAGCAACAAATGAAGCCGATTGGCAGCTGTGGTCATGTGGTGTCCCCCCTTTAGGGTTCAGGAATGGTTGATGGCGCCATATTTATAGGAAAGCATGATCAGCATGTATTGTGAGAAGGCACAAAGTGCTGTTTTGGATGGCAGATACATGTCACCGAGGTTTTCAGTCTCAGTAAAGTAAAACTGGTAGTCTTTCGTCAGTATTGGTATGTTACTGACATTTGATGTATCAGAAGCATAACTGCTGAAAAGCAGTCGATCTGGGCCAGGTTTTTACTGGAGCAGTCTAAGAGTTGGGTGGGAGGACTGCTCCCATGTATCCAGGCCATATTTTTCCGGGCCTACTTAAGGCAGAAAGTTTAGGGAATCTGGGGTGTCGTTCTCAGTCAGAAAGTTTGTATGACTGTGAAAGAGGTGGAAGGCCTGTGCTCCAGCATACTGTCTGCCGAATGCCCATTCCCCTGATCTGGGTGGGGAACGAACTCAGGAACAATTGTGGAGTCAACGAGACTGTGAGTTATCCACATGGACTGTGTATATTCTTTTTTTTTGCGGGGAGGGGGCTGAAGTTAAAGGGGTTGTCTCACTACATTGATTCATCTTACCTCAGTCCTGTTTTTTTGGTTTCATTTTGAATTCAGGGGCGTGTTTACTGGCTGCAGTACTCGGCTGCAGTAGAAGCCAGGTCTGTAGCTATAGCGACCAGTGCTGACAGCCTATCATGAGAGATTGAACAGGTCTGTAACTATAGTGAACTTAGAAGCTGATGCAGCCCATACAAGATGGGATATCTAGGAATAGGTAGGACACTGTTAAAGGGGTTGTCTCACTACAATGATTGGGTTTTAATTAAAAGATCTTTAAAAAACAAGCAGCTTTGCAATATATGTTCATTACAAATGTCCTACTGATTTTGAGTTATCCCTGGTAGTAGGAGTGCATCAACTTCTCAAATCACTATAGCAGCCGACCTGTTGATTTTTCTCTCACTGGTTGTCAGTGCTGGTGACTCATCAGCTTCTGAATACAGGTCGGAGCACAGAGCCCCTCCCGCACAGTATGCTTCTGTAGTAGAGGGAGGGGGAGGGCTCTGGCTTCTCTGTCTGTGTGGATTAACCCTGTGTGTGCCTGCTCCCTCCTGCTCTCTACACGGATTGAGGAGAGAAGAGGTGAGGCTGATCTGTGGTCAGTACGATGTGATAGCAGTGAAGTGTGTTACTATAATCATGATGTGTCTGTGGAGCTTTGACTATACTAATAGAACAGATCAGGGATGCATGTGAACGGTTCATATCCCTCCCTGCTCTGCTGTATTAGTGACACATGGTGATTATAGTAACACACTTCACAGCTGCCCTGTGTCTGTTCTCACAGGGTTTGTTTGTTGTTGCTTGAGATGTCGGTGGAGATTTGTATGCTAAGCAGGGGGTATAGGAACACTTGCATCCTCCCTGCTCTGCTATTAGCATACACAGCTTCAAAGACCTCTGGGCTCCACACTCATAGATCAGCCCTCTCCCTGCTGTCTCCTGACTCTGTGGAGAGGAGCAGCAAGAGCTCAGCCACAGCAGCCGCACAGTGCAGCCGATCCAGCAGTGAGCAGCAGACCTAGGCAGGCACACACAGGGTTAACCCTGGCAGCAAACCCCCTCGTCCTTCCCCTGCTGTATAGAAGTTACTACAGTCTGAGGAGGAGAGCTGTCTGTGTGCTGAGGGGAGAGGGGAAGGGGGAGGAGAAGAGGCAGACAAGAAGCACGCCCCTGAATTCAAAAATCCTATGCTGCCAGACACATTGAAGTAGGCTGAAAGCCTGTAGTGAGACACTCCTTTAATGGACACATATTGCAAAATGACTTGTTTTTGCAAGATGTTCAACATAAAAAGTAATCCTTGTAGTGAGACAACCCCTTTAAGCCCATACATGTTTTTATTCTGTCTGTTTGATCTGTGGCTAAATAAAGGCCAAAAAGTCTTGAAAACATATGCCGAGGACTTTGTGTTTGTGCTACCACTGAGTTAAATCCCCACAGTATGTTAAAGGGGCGTAGCTCATGCCAAAACTTTTAGTGGTGCACTACACGTGCCATATCACAGAATCTCCCTGAAGCCCATTTTGAAAGATTGGCAACTGTGGTTGTTCAAATCTGTTATACTGTGTCTATTGCCTGCTATGGGTTTGCAACTAACCTCTGTTTGTCTCCACTTGTACATGGAGGCATCCTGGCCTTCAGTATTGTATGTCTTACTAGAGTACAATATGGAGCCTTATGTACTATGGCTATGTAGGGAGTCCATGTGCTGTCTAACAAAGTATGTGTACAGGGTCCTCGCCATGTGCTAGAGTCTAAGGACAACATGTATGATTAAAGGGGTTCTCTCACTACAAGGATTGCTTTTTATGTTAAAGATCTTGCTAAAATAAGTCCCTTTGCAATATATGTCCATTAACAGTGTCCTACCTATTCTGAGATCTCCCCTCTTGTATGAGCTGCATCAGCTCCTCAGGTCGCTATAGCTACAGACCTGTTTGATCTCTCATGATAGGCTGTCAGCACTGGTCGCTATATCTACAGACCTAGCTTCTACTGCAGTCTAGTGGAAGCCAGTAAACACGCCCCTGAATTCAAAATGAAACCAAGAAAACAGGACTGAGGTAAGATGAATCAATGTAGTGAGACAACCCCTTTAAGGCTGCGCCACTTTTCTGCCGTGCTTTGAGCTAAAAAACCTGTCGTAACCCTGTTCTATGGCTTTAGGAACTGTTGTACACCAAAACTTGGTGAATTATGTGCCAAACATGGCACTTTTGAATGCGGCAAATATATGCTATGCTTTTCTATGCAAGACATACCACACTCCAGATTGTGGAACCCACAGGTTCATGCATACTGTCGCATTCTCCACTCCTCTACATCGACTTAGAATTGGCGTGTCGACGCCAAGTTTCATACATGTCTCCATTAGTGTACACCCCTAATTTATAGCCAAAAATCACCATATCAAGGGCTTAGTAATCTTATAAGGGAATATGATAGCATATAATGTTCTGGTTTATAAATCAGTCTTGTGACATATACCCTTTTCAACATTACTACATATAAATGATATGCATAGAAAAACTTTTAAATATTTATTGCTACTATCCTTCTATGTATATCAGGTACATGGAAATATCTATTATTTTCTATTGTAAATAATTGAAAAGGAAAGCCTTTCAATCTGAAAAATAAAAAAGAAAGAGCAATGGTGAACAGTAACATGTCACATCTACATCTCTCCATGTCATTAACATAAACCAAGGTCCATGAATATCTGATAAATAGAACAGACGACATGAAAATTGCAGCACGGCAATTGTTTGAATTGTGTAAATTGTATCATGGGAAAATGCTGCCATCTAGTGAAGGTTACACGCTACCATGGCATGCTGGTGACGGAAGAAAAAAAATAGGAAAAATATTTGTTTTAACATTTTTTTTGTTTGCAGATCATCTCCATATTCAGTGACTGATAGCCCAAGCCCAAGAAACTCTTATGATTGAAGATGGTTAGTGATTGTGAAGATGACTGTAGCACCTGGACTCCATGACATCAATGTAGCAGAGCTAATCTTGGTATTAGTCTAGTCATGTGGACAAAAATATTCCAAGTATGTGGAATCAGATCTTTAATAAACTTGCTAGAGTTTTTCTCTAATAATCCTTTATTTTAACATGTCGGGAACTAAACTTACCTCCATAATGTTATCACTGCCAGTATCTGGCATGTCTAGCTCCCTGGCTTTCAAAAGAATTCAATGAACCCATTTGTCAATGTAATTTTAAGTGTCTACTGGCAGGGAATGCTGTTTCTTCTTGTGCAGATTGCCAGCTAGTGAAGGGGGTCCCACAAGCTATGCTTCATGGGAAAGAGTATGCAAATTAGCCATTCCAAGTAGGAGACAATATAGACCCAAGTACTACAAGGGAGAACTTCAACAGGTGGAGCTCGCTAATGAAAAAAACACACAATAAAGGGGACATTACCTACTCAAAAAACACTCCTATTCTTTGGGGCATGTTCACAGCTCAATGGCTGGACTAAACTGACCCCAGAAGCTGGCAACTCTAGTCTTTATGCTAACTGGGAAAAAATTAGCAGGTACAGCTAATTGCAGAGCAAAAGCTCACATACCCCACTGCTAGGGGAACAATTAGATGAAAAACTGCACACCAACTTGACACCTTTTTTTTTTTACTAGAAACAGCACCTCTTGTGTTCATTGGATATAACTGGTACTGCAGCTCGGCACCATTCACTGAAATAGGCATAAGCTTCAATAACAGATTTAGCCCATGGTCAAAAATGGTGCTATTTTTGAAAAATAAAAAGCAGACCCTTTGTCAACTCAATGGCTGGACTAGACTGAATCCAGTAGCAGGCAACTCTGGCCCATATGCTAGTTGGGAAACATAAACAGGTGCAGCTAATTGCTGAGCAGTAGCTCACCACACCCCTCCACTAGGGGCACAATTAGATGATAAAAAACGGCATATTGACTAGATGCCTCTTCACACCCGCATGCAGAAAAGCCGTAGTATAATGCATGGGAGATTGCACAAAAGCAAAAATACCAATAAAAACAACCACTCACACACTCTGACTACATAAGGGGGGTGATTGCCGGTACTACAATTGCATACAATAAGGCGATACAGAAGGTTGCCATAAATACAGATACGTGTGGTGCACCATGCTGGCTTACAACCTATTAGTGACACCCATACTATTAGATTGGACTTTCTGGGTGTCCAACACAAAACACAGGCACCTTCTGCTCCCCAGCACTGTTGGGCAGATAAAAAATACTGGAAAAATGTTAAATATGAGGTATTAGTTGGTACGGGGGCCCCAATACACAAGCTCACAAGCCTCGTCATGGCTCCTCATGTCTTGTGAGTCTCTACACTAACAATTTACAGCTCACGAATGAGCAGTTGCTCACACACCCATCCACTTTGGACTGCCTAGTAGAAAAACTGACATTTTTTATGGGCAATGTCATCAATGACTTTTACCTTTAAAATTTTCTCCCATGTAGCACGGGGGCTTAATTCCCCCCCACTGGGAATGGTTTTTTTTTGTCCAAATGGCTTGAATTGAATTGTGTCGGTTTTTTTAAGTAATGTCCCATTTTTCGTAAAAAATTTTTAAAGGGGCTCACAAACAAAGGACCCTTGCGTGTTGGAGCTTACTTTATTGCCAAAAATCAAATAAAATTTCATTTTGATATTTTCCCAATGTTTTTGCTCTTAATGTGGGGATAGAGGGGGATCGTAAATTTTTTGGCATTGGAAGTGCTGGGGTCAATCGAAAAAAAAGCACAATTGGTTTTTTTAAAACCCCAAGGTGTAACACACATATAAAACCGGCCCCTATAAAGTTTACTATATCAATTGAATCCAGAACCCCCCCTCAAACTAAAGGCATGGGGTGGGGTTTTTTTATTATATTTTGCAATGTTTATATTTTTTTTTTTCCCCGTGGTGAAAATTTTAACACTTTTTTAAAATGCCCCCCAAATTACAACTTATTGTTTGGTGTAACAGGACGCGCCATGGTCCATGCATTGGTCCATGGTCTCACCCAGTGTTAGTTCACTGTATCTACTCATTCCGCCTTGCTCCTGCCTGCTCTATCTTCGGGGTTTTTTTTTTTGCCACTTTGGGGGACGTCCTAGGGACTGCCTGGCCTCTTCCCCGATTTAAGGGCTAACATATACCGCCCAGTGGTTGCTGTGGCCAACCACAGCTTGCCCTATCATTTAACACCTCCCTTTCTTCCTTGCTCGTTGTTGGTTATTACTTGTTCTCCAATCCGTGCATTATTTGGATTGCTCTTTCGTTACCCACCCCCTCTTTTTTCCCACCCGCCCCCTTCCCCTGACCTTAGTCTGAAAATGCCCACTGAACGTGCTTCCTGACTGTAGCCTGTCCTGATGAGCCTCCCTCACCCCCGATACTTTTTAAACCCCAGTTTCCTGTACCTCGAGGACCTATGTCAGGGGCCGCAACCGGGGGGGGTTTCCCCCCACAAAAGTCCAACAAAAATCCATCAGCCCGCTTTGGGGAATTCCCCAGGGTCCCTTGACTCCCTGGCCTGCACTTACCTTTGCCACTCTACTACAGCAGAGGTCCCAAGCCAGTTTACCTCAGACCAAGCAAAGGTGGCATTCATTTTATGTCTGCTCTCCAGTAAAGCGCTACGGGGGAAACTCTTTTTGGTTTAATGACAACCCCAAAACCCCGCCTGCAAACCCTTCTAGGCAACTTTTTGCAAGGTGTTTTAAGAATCTGGTCAGACCTCTTCCACTGCCTCCTCACTGCTCCAACTTTGTCAGGGAGACTCCACCATAGGTTAATACGCGGTTCAATTGCACACCTTAGCCTTGGAGTTGGCCGCATTAAGGATGAGCTTGCTGGCTGAGACCTGTCTACTAGCCTGGACGACCTAATCTTCCTGGCAGCCTGCATAGCTGTCTGCTTCACAGAGCAATAGCAGGAGATTCGCCAATTGCGTGAAGTCTCTTGGTTCTGCATTTCCTTCCCTGGACCGATTCCAGCATCCACGTAACCCGCCCCCCTTTGGGTCCCAAAGGGGGAACCAGGGGTCGAAGAGCCTGCCTGAGAGGAGGAAAAGCTCACGCCAAACTTGGGCTTATGCCTCTACGGGACAAGGAAAATTTCCAAAGGAGCCCAGTCTATACAGGAAACTCCAGAGCCTAGGCTTCGTGGGAGAAGTGACCATACTTCCTCACCACATTTGCCATGGTGGTCACTCTGTTCCTTCTGTCCGGCTACAGTCTGCAGGTCTCAGCCTTTGTGGATTCCAGTTTAACTGGCAATTTTATTCACCCATTGTTGGTTGCCTAGTATAATCTGCTTCATCTGACAAGCCTCTCTCTACTGTCAATGGGGAGATCCTCTTGTATACTATTTGGTTCCATACCAAACCCTATTCGATGTAGGAACACAGCACCAAAAGTGGATTAGCGTTCTGTACTTACTGGCTCCACCAAAAATCTGCCCCGGGGGACTCCTCTGCAAACTATGTACCTCTATGATGTGAACGGGTGAGGTGACGTTTTGGGGACAGCAGTCCCTTTCCCCTTTTTTTCCTCCCCGTCCTCCGTCCTTCTCATCTGTAACATACAGTAAGTATTCCTGCCTCTTTAAGAGGAGAACACAGGAACCAGGAAGTGGTATTGCTGGCTAGGGGGCTGGGGCTGTTGGGTTGTTGGCAGAATGTGGGAGAGCAAAAAAAGGGCAGTTGCGTTGGTTTCACCCCTGATTCTTACTTCTGAGGCCCTTACAACGGGCGACGAAGAGGGGATAAGAGTTCTGTGCTGTGGTACGATGCCATTGCAAAAACCCAGCCCCAAGGAGTGTGTTTAAAGACCCTAAAAAGGATTTACCAAAACCCAAAAAACCCCAATTCACCTATACTGCATAACTGAATACACTGGATGGCAGACTACACACTTTTCCCAAAATTTGATACAACTGACAGTCAAAACCCGGGGCCAAAAAAATGGAGAAAATGGATCACAGGTTTGAGAACTTTGGGAAAGGGAAACAGACATAAAAGATGAAAAAAGAAACGGCTCTATTTTTTGCCTATCTGGCACAGAGGTGTAGAATTTACAGCACCCTACCTGCTACAATATGCATTAAGCTGCTGCGCCAAAGCCCTAACAATTACTTAAACCCTAAGCAAAACATCAAAATTGAGAGATACAAGTTGGGATTGTAAACAGCTCCCAGGAATCCATGGACACATATGCCCACCTTTAAGGGAAAGGGCACGGGGGGTGTCTTTACTGATGTTGTGATGAAATTATAATCAAATCATTGTGTCGTGCACATAAAACCCTTAAACCAAAGCGCTGCCAGGTACTCTCGCTACCTTCTCAAATGGCCCTTCCATAAAAAAAGCGTAAACAGGCCATTTGTAAGGGAAAAGGGGGATGACATCCAGGTGAAATACCCTCCAACATAAAGCTACTACAGACATAAACCCTAAAACCGAAAAAAATGTTCCGGGTGGGGGAAAGACTTTCCTCTGCAAAAAGCCAGGTTAGGACAAACCTGCAGAATGCGGCAAAGAGAACCATTTTGCAGCAGTGTGCAGCAGCTTTTAACCAAACCCTTTACAGTCCAGCAAAACAACCCAATGTAAAAGTCTACATCAACTGAAGGGGGAGAAATCTACCACAAGTGGGGACTATGTTTACTTACTTCTACCCAAAACCCCTACGGTCTCCAACTTAAAAACACTGTTCTTAAACGAATTATTTTCCCTTTTGAACTGGGGCATCTAAAAATTTATAGACGGTACTAGAAAATTTTTGCAGATACAGCCTGCCCGGGGAAATGTTAGACCAAAATCCCCCTTTGGGATCTCGCCCCCATTCCCAAAACCCGGGGGGAAAATTTGAAGCAGAAATCGCTAAAAGGGCAAAAAAAAACAGAAAAAAGGGGGGGGGTTTTTACATCTTAAAGGGCTGGGGAGGCGCCTTCTCAGTCCCAACTCCCCTGAATTGGGTCTCTTTCAGAATCATTATAAAAAAACTGATCCACTGAAAAGGAATGTACAAACTTGTTCAAAATTTTTCCCCCTTTGTTCAGTGGACTGGAAAATTGAAGGACTTTCAAGCCAACTTCATGGGGATAAAATGTTTTCCCCAGCCACAAATCCCACAGGGTATTCCATTTCATTGAAAAAAAGGTTTGGGAAAAAGAACTTCAATCTTTAGAGGATGAGCATCATTGAACTTTTTACAGGCCCCCTCCTGGGCTCTCCAATTGTTGTTGTTCCAAAAACCCAAAAACCCCCGACCGGGGACTTTGTTGGACTGGCCTGCCAAATACGCCTTTAAAGAGAAAAACACATTTTCCCCCCAAAATACACGATATTTTTCATCTACTGAAGGAGCAACATCTTTTAAAAAGGGGACCTTAAAAAAGGTTACCATCATAGAACTGAGCCCCGGGTCCAGATCCCAAACCTTTTTCCCTACACTTTGGGGGCCTCAGGGGGTACAAAGGTTACATTTTGGTGTTTTTTCAGCCGCAGAAACTTTTCGGGACATAAAATGTGTCCAACTTTTCCCCAATGCTTAAATTAAAGTGATGACTTCGTGTGGGGAAAAAACCCAAGTGACAAAAGTGCATTACTGGGTTTTTTCAATGCTTGAAACTCGGGACTCACCTAAAAAAAGGTAAATTTTTAACAAAAGCCCTTGGATTTTTATGGTCACATTTTTTCAGCGGGGGGGAGTAAATATCCCAAAAAAAGGTAAGGCGATAAAAAAATGGCCTCCTTTCCTAGAATGTCAGTGAATTTTGCTCTTTTCTTGGAAGCCATTTTACGTGTAGATATATCCAGAATTTTTCCACCTTTAAATGCCCCAGGGGGGATCTCACAAAAACATGGCTTGGAATTCAAGGGGTCCAAAAGGTGCCAAACCTTTTTGAGAAAATTAAAAGGGAACTGTCTCCACAACCCCTTTGGCTTTTTTTTAATCCCCTTTACGCCTGTTGTTGTGATGAAGTTTGGGGGGGCCCTGGGGCTATTCAAAACCAATACTTACCCAATATCCCCCCTTCCATATTGCATTTGCCAGCGGCTTTAAACGAAACTGAAAAACATTCTCTCAGCCTAAAAAAGGAGACCTGTGTTGTTGGGGGGTGAAATTTTTCATCTTTTCTCTATGGAGCTCCATTCCCCTAGTTAAGATCATCAACCTCCCAATTTTTGGAAACCCCCCCAGACTAAGATCCATAGGATTAACGGTGGGGTTGCGACTTCAAGATTAAAATTTAACAATCGTTCAAGGGGCCTGGAAAAAACAGTAATCCAGTGACTCAATCCCGACTCCCCAAAAAAGAAGACCAAATTTTAGCACGGCAACTGAACAGTACATCAATTTGTTGCAGTTTCAGCAGTACCAAAGGGCCCTTTTAGCTGATCAATTTGTGACGGGAATGCAAACGACAAGCGCTTTTTGCTTTAATACAAATTTTCCAAAGGGAAAAAAAGGGAATGAAATCCGAGGCAAAATTTCCGTTGGAATTAAATTAAGGGTTTCAATCTTTTAAGTTCGAAATGAACTATCAGTCACGAGGAACCCTAATTCTCAAGGAACCAAAATGGTGGTTTCCAAGGCCTTGGTACGAAAGTAATAAGATTGCTCATGAAAGGTCATTTTGGGAATTGTGGGGACAAAAAACTTCTCAGAGAAAAAGTGTGGTTCCCCCAAATAGGATTTTTTTAGTAAACACATAATAAAACACTGCTACTTGCCAGCTGTTTCCCCGCAAAACCCGAACCCCCACGGTGTCTCCCTACCAAAGGCTGTCTGGGAGGAAGTAGCGGTTGATATTTTTGGGCCACTACCTAAGGACAAAAAATCCTAGTGGAATTGATAATATTCCAAACCCTACAAAATTGATTTTTTTCGTAACTTCAGCACCCCTTCATACCAAGTTGGACACTATTTTTTCAGCTTGGTATTTCCCAAAAAAATCAAAAAAAAAAATGGACCTCCATTTTAAAAGGACATCATTCGTACAATTTTTCTGAATACCCTTGGGGTTTAAATCACAGAAAGATAACACCTTGCTGGCCACAAGAAATGGAATGGGGGGAAAGATTTATCGCACCTTAGGGGAAAAACAAAGCCTATCTGGGGCATATCCCACTGAAGCAGCCCTGAAAAATTCCTACGCCCTCGAAGTACGCCCGCACCAACAATAATGCGTCGCTATTCTGGTGTTCCACCCAAATCCCGCTACGCATTTCCCGATGTGCTAACCCGCACGCCAGCAAGTCAACCATTTGACCACAGACTTACACAAAAGCGCAAAAAGAAACAGTTGCGGACAAGAGAAAAAGGGGGGGGGCCCTCTGCATTCGGGGCGGGTGATACTGTTGTTTTTTCGTCAAAGCCAAACAAAAAGAATGTCCAGCTATGACCAGCAGGGTTTTTAGTAACAGCCCAAAAAGGAAACAGGGCACGCTAGCGGGGGCGGACCTCCACACCAGGGAAAGCCCCAAAATTTTAAAATAATACCGACAAAGACTTTGGAAATCTCTCAGACTGAGGGGGTGGTGTTGATAGGGAACTCTCAACAGGAAGTGCCCCCCCCTTCGGTAAGTATATCCCGGTCTTTAGACATACCTCCCCAAAAAAGAAGACCCCCTCTAGACCATTGAGGAGGTTTTTGCCAATTTGGGGAAATTTCATCAGTTTTTTTCGTTTTTGAACGACTTTTTAAGTTTTATGTTTTTCCCTGTGTTTTTTTTTGTTGTTGTTTTTGTATTTCACCATAACTTACAAATGTCAAATGGGGTATATATATTTGTAAAAAAAAAAAAACAGGGGGGGGGGGATGTAACATACAAAAATATTCCTGCTCTTTAAAGGAGAACACAGGAACCGGAAAGTGGTATTTCTTTTAGAGGCTAGGGGTGTTGTGTTGTATGCGAAAGTGGGGAGAGCAATAAAAGGCAATGCTGTTGGATTTCTCCCCGACTTCTCTTTCTTTAGAGGGGCCTTTTCAACACTAGTCGGGGGCATCAATCCTTCAGCCTGCTCTCTGCTCTTTCGGATTTCCCCCTTGCCCAAAATAAACTACCCCGATGTCCCCTTTTGCAAAAAACAGGCAAAAACAAATTCCCACAAACCTTTTTGATGCTCCCTTATTATCCGGGCACTATCCTCCTCATTTGATTTCCCCCTGTCCCCGTTGAAATGGTTTTCTCTGTTGCTACATTAAAGGAATCTCGAGAAAGGGTTCATCTGCAAGTCTTCCTCACCTGAGGGAGCAGGATTCTTTATTGTCTAGAAGAAAGATGGGTCTTTGTGACCCTGTATCGACTACAGGGGTCTCAACAAAATCACCATGAAAAAACCTACCTGCTACCATTCATTTCAGAGCTCTGTGACAGGATCCAAAGTGCCAAGGTGTTCTCCAAACTGGACCTCCAGGGTGCTCATAATCTCATACATATCAGACAGGGGGACAAGTTGAAAACAGCATTCAATAAACGAGGTCTCTGTAATGCTCCTGCAGTTTACCAAGAATTTGTAAAAATGGTGACATTTACTAGAAGGTTTTCTTCACCTGGTGAAATTTTTTTCAGACCATAAGAATCGGGATCGCAAAATCTCAACGTTGGAACCCGGTAGGCCCCGATGGGCCCTGTTTATTTTTTAGCTCCCCGTTGACCGTTGAAAAAAATTTCAAACGGGCACTTGGGCAACTGATGAAGGGGGGTGCCCAGATTTTGGCGTCTTTTTCACCCTTTTTAAAAGTGGTATATTGATCCAGAAAAACCTACAAGCCAAAAGACCGATTTTTACCCCTGTAAGGGGGTTCAAAAATTTGGGCATTCTATGCCTGTAAAATTGCTTGGCCTCCAGTCTCAGACTCTGTTGTTGATCCACAGTATATCATTCTTTCAGATTGCATCGTAACTGTGTATGGCCCACTTTAAGGAAGCGGATCCTATCCTGGAGTCAAGCTTCCTGAATCGCTGGTCACTCGGGGTTCAATAAATCCCTCAGCTTCATCTCTCAGCACTAATGGTGGCCAACCCCTTTTAAATTGATGTCAAGGACTTTGTAGCTGCTTGCCTGAAATGTGCATGTAACAAGGTCTTTCACCAAAACCTCCTTAAGCGGTGCCTGTAGTTCCCTGGACCCGCATAGCTGTGGACTTCATTACTGACCTTCCTTCCTCCTCAGGCTGCATGGTTGTGGTGGACTGCTGCTCCATAATGGCACACCTCTCCTTGGTCTTCCTTCAGCAGTCCAACTTTCCTCCATGTTCCTTCAGCACATCTTCCAACTGCATGGGATGCCTACTCACATTGTCTCCAATAGATGGGTGCAGTTTACCTCTAAGTTTTGGTGGTCCCTGTGTTCTGAGCTCCAGATCAATCTTGACCTTTCCTCTGCATATTATCCTCAGAACAACAGTCAGGTGGAATGAGTCAACCAAATAATGGCAAACTAACTCCCTCACTTTGTGTCGGTGCAACAGGATGACTGGGTGTCCTTTCTCCTCTGAGTGGAGTTCGCCTACAATAATCATTTAAGTGAATTTACAGGAAATTCTCAATTCCACATTATGTTTGCCCATCACCCTCGACTTCCACTGCTGATTGTTTCCACCTTGCAGATTACGGTTGTATGATTTTCATCACATTTGGCAGGATGCCTGTCTGAGTTTTCTACAGGCTACTGCCTGGTCCAAAGTTCAAGCAGGCAAGAAGCAAAGGCCTCTCTTGTTCTAACCTGGGGACAAAGTCTGGCTTTTTGCCAAACAGACATGTCTATGAGTTACCAGTCTAAAGTTGGCTCCTCACTTGCTGGGTCCTTTCTCCATTCTCCGGCGGATCAACCTGGTCTCCTACAAACATCGATTACCATCATCATTACGTATCCCAATTCCCTATTCTCACAATGCTACGTTTCTCTCTACGGCGGTCCACTCTGAAGAGTCTTTTGAGGTCAAAGAGACCCCAGATATAAAGCGGTCTAGAGGTAAAGGGTTCTACCTTATGGATTGGAATGGGTATGGCCCTGAGGAGAGGTCATTGGAGCTTCGGGAGAACATTAACACTACAGTGTTAATTTGCAAATGTTACAGGCTCCAGGTCCAAGAAAAAGGGGCCCTAAGACCCCTCAGGTGCTGTAATGCAACACGCAATAGTTCATGCAGCAGTCCGCGGCTGCTTCCGTTCCTATGATCGGCAGTCTTAGTTGCCAGGCCATGCCCAGTTCCACAGTCTTACCTGGATTTATTTCACTCACCTCATAATCTCTCCTGCCTGCTACCCACTGTGTCTTCTGTATCTCAGTTCTGCAGCATACAGTGGTCAACCACTAAGGGGCGTGCACACTGGCTCTTCCTCATTTAAGGTCCGTTGCATGCCGCCTACCACAGCTTGCCCTCTACTATTTTAGGACACCTCCCCTGTGTTTCTTTGCACAGTTGTTTGTGCAATTATTCTGTTCTCCCACTCCTGTGCATTATTTTGGATTGTTTTTCTCTTACCGACCCTATGCTATGTTCCTGATTCTGCCTTGTCTGCCACCTGCCCTGACCTTACGCCTGAACCTTACTTCGCCAGTATGCTGCCTGTCCCTGACAATGTCTACGTAGTGACCTTGGAATTCCCTGCAACAAAGCCCCACTGGCCTGGAAGTGTGCTCTGGTGAATACCAGGTGGGCTCCTTAGACTCCGCTCCCCGACTCCCAGAGGATCAACTTCCTGTCTCCGGTGAAGCCTGCCATTACAATTGGGTTCCCACTGGGCGGCACTTTGTGAGCAATTTATTGTCAAATGTCCCTTTCAACAAGCAGGGATTGTCCAAAGCAGATATCCCCATTATAGAGCCTTAAAATGTGACTAGGGCTTTTAGCCAAGCCAGAATCTCCAAAGGAAGAGTCACCAATCTGTAGCTTTTACATGTCCATTATTTATGTGCTTTGTATATACTTAGCTGTTTATTGGCTGACCTTATGGTTATGGATTTTACCAGAGAAGTGATACCTCTTATACCATAGTCAATCTGGCACAGACTAGACCAGAGGTTGAAGTCTAGGGAAATCAGGTTGCAGCCCTAAGCATAGTCACTGAAAGGTGGTGATAGTGCTGCAGAAAATATCTGAAAGTACAAATGTGTGGTCACAGGATACCCATAGTAAATATTAGTAATAGGATTAGAACCAAGAAGTACAGCATGAGACAAAATCTGAATAGATAACTGTCACGGATCATGCCATGGCCTGGCCCGAAGATGTGTCCATGCCCCTGTCTCTGTGACCGCTGCGCCTCCCTGTGCGGGGCTTGCAGTGGCTGTGTCTCCTGGTCCTGTGCTTGCTGCTGTGGCTTTGGCTGTGCAGTATTGCTTACCTGCCCGCAATCCCGCACTTCTCCGTCCTCTCTGGTGTCCGGAAACCCCAGTGCCATGGTGTTGTGGGTGAGGTCACCCTGAATAAAGATGCCTCCACTCCTCGTCTGACCACCCCGGTCACTCTGTGTTATGATTCCGGTACCAAATGTCAAGTTCTTGCTTTGTTGGATTCTGGTTCTTCTGAGAACTTTATCCACCCGTCTCTGCTAGACAAGTACTGCCTGCCTGTCTCCTGCCTGGATAAAATGCTGCATTTCTCCTCCATCAATGGGGAGATCTTGAAAGAACCAGTGCGCTACCATACCAAGCCTCTGTCTCTACAATTGGAAGTTCCCAAAAAGAGGAAATCTCATTCTATGTCCTACCTAGTACATCTATTTCTGTCCTGCTTGGTCTTTTGTGGTTCCAGTGTCGCAGCCTGTCCTTGGATTGGAAAACGGATGAAGTTGTCCAATGGGGCGAGCTATGCCACTCAAGCTGCCTCAAATCTGTCCATCCGGTGAAATCCAGCCCGCCCATTCTTTTGCCCGTTACTGCTGTTCTGCCTGTTGAAGAGCCTCCTGTGCAAGAAGAGCCCCTGGTCTGTCAAGACATCTCTGATTCCTGCCCACATCTCCCCCTGCCTACTGTTTCTGCTCCCCAGGTCCAAGAAGTTATCTGGGACTCTCTGGACACTTCCTCTGAAGACAGTTCCTGGGAATACTGAGGAGGAGGTGGTTACCCTTGGTTGTATACTGCCGCAGCAGCAGCAGTTGTTGTAGTGCACCCATGACCGCTGTATGCAATGTAAGCCACCTGCTCAAAGGAACAATGCATCAGTCCTATTAAGCACATTTAATAGATGTTTAATAGGATTGAGATCTGGGGAAATTCGAGGCCAAGGCAATACTTTGAACTCTTTGGCATGTTCCTCAAACTATTCCTGAACAATTTTGGCACAGTGGCAGAGGATATTATCCTGCTGAAGGAGGCAGTTAGGGAATATCACTGCCATATAGAGGAGATGTACTTGGTCAGTACAACGTTTAGTTTGGGGGTTTGTATCACAATAACTTCCACATGGTACCAGGGCCCAAGATTTTGCCAAGAACAGAACCAGAACATTGCCAAGAGCATCACACTTCCTCTGCCGGCTTATCTTCTTCCCCTAGTTCTTCCATGTCTTCCCTGGGTAAGTGATGCACATGCACCCAGTCAACCGCATACTGTAAAAAAATGTAATTCATCAAACCAGGCCTTCTACTTTTATTGGTCCATAGTCCAATTCAGAAGTGTCCAAGGTTCATCAAGAGCATACACCAGTCTGTGACTACAAGAGGTGGGACAAGTCATATTGGTACCAAAGGCAAATAGGGCAAATGATGCCCCCTGCCATGGAAAATTTTGGAGGGTATTTTTTCATGATGTTGACTGTGCAGGATATTTACTAATAGATTAGACTTTTACAGATACTTATTTTTTTTTTATAATTTTAAAACTTTTAAAAACATTTTTTACTAGTAATTTAAGTCCCACACGGTTACTCGACTACTAGAGGGCACTATCTTTTGTACACTATTTTGAAATACTAGCGTATTGCAGAATAGTATACAATTACTATAGCCACTAGCAGGGTTTATTAGGAGCAGCAAAATAACGCACCAAGGAGTCTTCAAAATGCTCCCAGCTGCCAGGACTACCAGTCAGAAACCTACAATTGCGTCACGGAGGAGCCAATTGGAGAGTTGGTGGGGCCGCCCTCGTCCTACATAAATTTCTAGATGCTGTGTATCTAAGTTTGGAACATTGCATTAAAAATAATAAATGGATGGGATCGGAGTTATCTCCATTACCCACCATTTCAGGCAGTTGCTGGCTGTTACCAACAGCCTGGATCTGCTTTATATGGAGTAGGCTTAGCTCACAAGCCTTACCCATACAACTTTGCGCCCCCTTTCTGACAGGCATGATTCGCCTACCTCTGCCTTCCTCTTGTCCTGGCTCTTTTGTCTACGTAGCCTCAATCTGCTACACCCTGTGTGTTTAGACACTTTTTTTTATCATATCCAGCAGTACCTTTGTGAGCAATTTGTCGGTTTGGGATTGGGATTGGACCACTAGCCTCCGCTCCCTATACCATCAATGAGCCCTCCATGCACTCCTGAACCTTTTTCTGGACCATTGTTGGTGGGTGCTAACTGCTGCATGCCACTAACACTCCACAACACCTACCATTTTGGAGATGTTCATAACTAAGCACTTAGTCATCTTAATTTAGCCCTTCCATAATTGTGCAAAGCCTTATGCTTGTCCTTTTTTCGTACTTTCAATGACGAGCTGACTATTTACTTTTTATCTAATATATTCCAACCCTTGAAGGTGACAGTGTCGCAAGATAATCAATGCCATTCACTTTCATCTTACGGCTAATCAGCGTTGCTATAAACAGAATATTTGGAGTGGTTTTCCGCTAAAATTAATTCTGGCAAATACATTGGGAATTTAAGCAACTCATAGTTTTTTCAGCAATTTATAAAAAGTGGACACTCGCTTTAAAAAAGCAGGTGGGTCCAGCTGACATGGGGCTTAACGAAACCTGACTGTTGAATGAAACATACCATTATATCCTGTTGTTTAAATAACCGATGTTGAATAGAAGAGACGTAAGACTCTCCGATGCAACAAAGAGCCAGTCTATTAGGTTTACGCTCACAAAGGAGGACAATGATATATCTCTTCAAAGGGAGGATCCTGTCTGCAGATCCTACAAAAGTAATTATGTACTCTTGTCAGAAGACACAAAAAAGAATATATTTAAGCTTATAAATTCAATAAAACACACCGGTGCCTGAGACTGGATGACGGAATTTTTTGGCAAGGAAAAAGGTAACAAATACAAAAGACATTAACTTTATTTCAGTTTATTTCTACGCTAATACAGTTTTATACAGCTTTTTAAGCATATATTTTCTTGACCCTGTACCAGATAATCAATAGAATAGATTGCAACACAGTGTTGTAGCATTGTTCCTATACCTTCATTTTGACCTATAGGGCCACATGTATGAAATCTCGCTAGGTCTAAAACTCTCTTTGTTGTCCATAGCAACCAATCAGCGCCCCTTTCATTTCATGTAGTGCTCTGGAAAATTGAGAGGGGCACTCGGGTTGCTATGAGATCTGATTGGTTGCTATGGGCGACAAAGAGCGTTTTAGACCTAGACAGTTTTCATACATGTGGCCCATAATGAATGATTCTCACTGTTGACATAAGGGCAGATTTACTTTTCCAAATGTACCAGAATTCTGCTTAAATGGATGAATTCTGGTTTTGTGCCACAAAACTGGAGTACTTTCTTTGTACGATACATATTATTGGTGACATATATGAACGTTGGCACTGACAGGCAAGTTCTAAATAGCTTTAAGGCAGTGTAGAATGTGCCAGAATGTATGAACCTGTTCTTCTGCAGGTCATACATACAGGGCAGTGTAGTGCCAATGACCACAAGTCCTGGCTCTGGCGCCACCTTTACCCTGGTCTGGCTGTTCTTCCTGCAGGTCATACATAACAGGGCTGTGTAGAGCCAATACCATCATCCTGGGCTCAGGCACCGACCTTTTTAACCCTGGTCTGGCCTGTCTATGCAGTCTACATACAGGGCGGTTAGAGCCAATACCACAAGTCAGGCCAGCACCACCTTTACCCTGGTCTGCTGTTCTTCTGCAGTCCTTACATACAGGCAGTGTAGAGCCAATACCACCAAGTCTGGCTCAGTACCACCTTTAACCCTGGTCTGGCTGTTCTTCTGCAGGTCATACATACAGGGCAGTGTAGAGCCAATACCATAAGCCTGGCTCAGGCACCACCTTTACCCTGGTCTGGCTGTTCTTTTGCAGGTCATACATACAGACGCACAGGGGCGTAACTAGAGAAGCCAGGGCCCCAAAGCAAACTTTTGGATGGGCCCCCCCCCCCCCTGCCCACCATCCCTGACCATAGAAACATTTAACCAGGACATGCTGTTAGATAATGTAGATAATACAAATGGTAAATAACCTCACCATACATATCACCATCATACTGCTACCAAACAATTCCCCATTATACCAAGACAACATGACTAATAACCACCTATTACATAGGAACCTGATTATAACCGCCAGAACATAACCACCAAAGTGACTGAATAATACCCTACACTATTAAGTGATCAGTACACAAAGCAGAGTCGGTCGCTAGGCTGTTTTTATTCGGGGCTCGGGCCCCGAATAACGTCCCCTGTTGGCCCCGATCTCCCGGCTCCAGGCCTCTGCCCTGGGGGGGGGGCCCCCCCCCCCCCCCCCTGGAGCACCGAACGTCCCTTTAAGCTGCAATTGCGTCCGCCTGGACGCACACACAGCTGAGGGCTTCTGCGGGGCAGAGAGCGAGCGATCCCTGCCCCCGCAGACAGTGTCTGACCCCGTCAGGTCCTACACCGCGAGGCTGCCGGGTCCTCACAGGCGCCTGAGGACCCACCGCGGCCCCGTGCGCCTCCAGCCGGCAGCGTCGCGATGCCATCACGTCATCGCGACGCTTTTGGGTGGCCTGTCCTCGGGCGCACAACGCGCTCATAGGCCGTACGCACCGATGAAGCTGCCGGAAGAGCGCGGGCTGAAGAGGACGGAGCGCCGCTTCGCCGTTGGGAGTTAAGGTGAGTATTAATGTTGTTTATTTTTATAGCTTTACCTGCCTCAGCCCTTATACTCGCCTGTTCCCCTATAATGCCTGCCCTGTGGCCCCCATCCCCACCTGTGCCCCTATAATGCCTGCCTGTGGCCCCATAGAAAAAAAATCCCTCCTGTGACCCCCATATGCTGCCCTGTGGCCCCCTTATCCCTGTCTGTGTGCCCCCTATATACTGCCTGGCCCCTATAATGCTGCCTGTGGCCCCCAATGCTGCCTGTGCCCTGTTATACCTGCCTGTGGCCCCCAATACTAGCGCTGTGACCACCCAAAAAACGCCCTGTGCCCCCATTTACTGTCGCCCTGTCCCCCATAACCCTGCCCTGTGGCCCCCAATGATGCCTTGCCCCTATAGTACCTGCCTGTTGCCCCCTATATACCTGCCTGTGCCCCCATATACCTTGCCTGTGCCCCATATACCTCTGTGGCCCCCATATACTGCCTCAATTGCCCCCATATACGCTCAGTGCCCTTATAATACCTGCTTGTGGCCCCATATACTGCCTTCAGTGCCCCATATACTCCTCAATGACCCTATATACCTGCCGTGGAACCCCATATACTGCCTGTGCCCCCGTATATACTGCCTATGGCCCCATATACCTGCCTGTGGCCCCTATTAACTGCCTAATGCCCCCATATACTGCCATGTTGGCCCCATATACGGCCTCAATGACCCTATATACCTCTGCCTGTGGCCCCCATATACAGCCTGTGCCCCAATATAACCTGCCTGTGCCCCCCAAACACCTGCCCTGTGGCCCCTATATACTGCCTCAGTGCCCCCTATTTACTCGCCTCAGAGCCCGCCATATACTGCCTGTGGCCCCCAAATACCTGCCTGTGCCCTCGTATACCTGCCTGTGGCACCATATACCTGCCTGTGGCCCCATATTCTCTTCAGTGCCCCTATATACCCTAACTGAGGGACTGCTCTACCTAAATTAAAGGAGTTGCTGGAAATGGAGGATTCTAAGATATTTGTGTCCAAATCCTCAGGGACGAGTATGGCCGGAGCAATCAGCATGAAGGTGAGAACCGATGGAGAAGAAAAAAGGGAAGGTGAACGACGCTGATCAGAAAAGAACGTCTCCGGTGAGTTTTCTAAATGTAACAGCATGGTAATCACTTATATGTCTGGCAGATCTACATACAACTAGGATCTACCACTATATGGCCCCTGTATGGCGGTGGTATATGTAATCATAGCCTGTGTACAGCTCTATCACATGTGGGGGTCGACTACGGATCCAGGGTCCCTGAGCAGGATTATTTGAGCCTTAAGTATAATAGTTTTGAGTCTTGGTTTATAGAGTGTTTTTTAGTCCTACAATCACTTGTCTGGTAGATTTGCTCCATGTATCCGGTGGATTATTTGGGTGACTGTTTAGGGTAATTGTCTTATGAAGGTGAGAAGTTCTGAAAAAGTAAATTTGTCATTGTGATATTGTTACTGTCAGTGACTGCTGAGGAGATGGACGTGATCTGTGTGGGAACGTGCAGAAATAGAGTGACAGGAACAGAAGTTTTTCCCTCTGTAAAAAAACATCCCAAGTTCCAAGAGGCGGGAAAAACACAAAGGGGGCCCGAGCCCCTGGATGTTTTTTAGGACCCTAGCAACGCCCCTGACACAAAGACAAATAATACAGCAATATAGTGGACCATATAGTTGGTAATATACTAGTGTAGCACAGGTCTCTGCAGACTGTATATAAACCACACATACAGTGACCCAGTAGTGTAGATACCAGATATTACAGGTGGCTTTGCAAATAGTTACTTACATATAGGAGCCTCACAGGTGAGCGTGCTTGTCTGAGGAGTCATTCACATTCCCTTTTTTCTCCATATTCGGTCCATGAACCCTTCTCCATGATGACTTCCTCCGTCCACCACGTCGTTGCCTGTAAGAATTTTACAACACAAATACCCTGAGACTCCCTCACTTTTTTAATCATTTTCCCCAAGTGAGTGCCCCCTCCCCTCATATTACAAACTCCCATTTTATCAATGGCCCAAATGGTAAGATTACCACCTCTGGTAATATGGGGCTCCCCAGTCGGTATTGTATGTACAACGGGGCCCACGGCGGTAGCTATGTAGCTTAGCAACCCGACCGGGGCAGTAGCTAGGCACTTGGGGAGAATTAGGCAAGCTTTGGTCCCCCGGGCAGTACTAAGGGTTCCTATTTATGTAGAATGGGGCCCCCCTGTAGCTAAGCCTCCCCTGTAGGTAGAATAGGCCCTCTGTATATTATGCCCCATTTGTAGGCAGAAGAGAAGAGCCCCCCCCCCTGTAGATAGGGCCCCCTTGTAGGCAGAATAGTTCCCCCCCTGTAGATTAGAGCCCCCTTGTAGGCAGAATAGTCCCCCCCCCTGTCTTTTAGAGCCCCCATGTAGGCAGAATAGTTCCCCTCCTGTAGATGAGAGCCCCCCTTAGGCAGAATAGTCCCCCCCCTGTAAGATTAGTAGCCCCCTTGTAGGCAGAATAGTCCCCCCCTGTAGATTAGAGCCCCCTTGGAGGCAGAATAGTCCCCCCCTGTAGATAAGGGCCGCCCTGTAGGCAGAATAGTCCCCCCTGTAGGCAGAAATAGTCCCCTCCTGTATATTAGAGACCCCCTGTAGCATAGTTCTCTCCCCCCCCCACCCTCTTGAGGGCCCCCTGTAGGCATAGTTCTCCCCGCCCCCCACGATTTAGGGCTCCCTATAGGCATAGTTCTCCTCCCCACCCCTTTAGGGACCCCCTTTAGGCATAGTTTCTCCCCCCCCCCCCTGTCAGAGCCCCCTGTAGGTAAAGTTCTCTCCCCCCATTGAGGCCCCCTGGTAGGCATAGTCTCTCCCCCTCAAGCATTAGGGCTCCCTATAGGCATAGTTTTTTCTCCTCCCCCCCCTTTTAGCGCCCCCTGAGGCATAGTTCCCCCCCTTTAAGAGCCTCCTGTAGTATAGTTCTCCCCCCCCTCCCTTAAGCCCCTGTAGGTATAGTTCTTCCCCCCCCTTTAGAGCCCCCTGTAGGTAAGTCCCCCCCCCCTTTAGAAGCCCCCTGTAGGTAAACTTTCTCCCCTCCCTTTAGAGCCCCTTAGGTATAGTTCTCCCCCTTTAGAGCCCCCTGTAGGTATAGTTCCCCCTCCCCCTTTAGAGCCCCCCTGTAGGTAAATAGTTCCTCCCCCACTTTAGAGGCTCCCGTTAGGTATAGTTCTCCCCCTTTAGAGCCCCCTGTAGTTATAGTTCTTCTCCCCCCTTTAGAGCCCCCTGTAGGTATAGTCCCCCCCCCTTTAGAGCCCCCTGTAGGTATAGTTCCCCCCCTTTAGAGCCCCCTGTAGGTATATCGTATTCTCCCCCCCTTTACATCCCCCTGTAGTAAATAGTCCCCTCCCCCCTTTAGAGCCCCCTGTAGGTTATAGTGCTCCCCCCCTTTAAGAGCCCCCTGAGTATAGTTTTTACCCCCCCTTTACAGCCCCCTGTAGGTATAGTCCCCTCCCCCTTTAGAGCCCCCTGTAGGTATAGTGCTCCCCCCCCTCCTTTAGAGCCCCCTGTAGGTATACTTATCCCCCCCTTAAGAGCCCCATGTAGGTATAGTTCCCCCCCCCTTTAGAGCCCCCTGTAGGTATAGTTTCCTCCCCCCCTTTTAGAGCTCCCTGCAGTATCAGTTCCCCCCGCCCTTTAGAGCCCCCTGTAGGTATAGTCCCATCCCCCCCTTTAGAGATCCCCCTGTAGTATAGTTCCCGTCCCCTTTAGAGCCCTCACTGGTAGGTATAGTTTCCTCCCCCCCCTTTAGAGCCCCCTGTAGGTATAGTTCTTCCCCCCTTTAGAGCCCCCTGTAGGTATAGTTCTCTCCCCCCCTTAGAGCCCCCTGTAGGTATAGCTCTCCCCCCCCCCTTTAGAGCCCCTGGTAGTATAGTTTCCTCCCCTCCCCCTCCCCTTTAGTGCCCCCTGTAGTTATAGTTCTCCCCCCCTTTAGAGCCCCCTGTAGTTTTATAGTTCTCCACCCCCCCTCTTTACAGTCCCCTGTAGGTATAGTCCCCTCCCCCTTTAGACCCCCTGTAGTAATAGTGCTTCCCCCCCCCCTTTAGAACCCCCTGTAGGTATAGTTCTCCCCCCCCCCCTTTATATCCCCCCTGTAGGTATAGTTCCCCCTCCCCTTTAGAGCCCCCTTAGGTATAGTTTCCCCCCCTTTTAGACCCCCTGTAGGTATAGTTCTCCACCCCCTTTAGAGCACCATGTAGTATATGTTCTCCCCCCTCTTTAGAGCCCTGTAGTATAGTGCTCCCCCCCTTTAGAGCCCCCTGTAGGTATAGTTCTCCCCCCCTTTACAGCCCCCTGTAGGTATAGTCCCCTCCCCCTTTAGAGCCCCCCTGTAGATAGTGCTCCCCCCCTCCTTTAGAGCCCCCAGTAGGTATAACTTCTCCCCCGCCTTTAGAGCCCCCCATAGGTATAAGTTTTCCCCCCCCTTTAGAGCCCCCTGTAGGTATAAGTTTCCCTCCCCCCCCTTTAGAGCCCCCTGTAGTATAAGGTTCACCCCCCCCTTTAGACTCCCCTGTAGGTATAGTTCCCCCCCCCTTGAGACTCCGCAGGTATAGTTTCCCCCCCTTTCGAGCCCCCTGTTGTTTTAGTTCTCCCCCTTTAGAGACCCCTGTAGGTATAGTGCTCCCCCCCTCCTTTATAGCCCCCTGTAGGTATAGTTCTCCCCCCCCTGTAGGTTATAGTTCCCCCCCCTCCCCCTTTAGGGCCCCCCCCCATAGGCTCATTACTTATCTGCCAACTCTCCCCCGGCGTCTCCGTCTCCTCCCAGCCCCAGCCTGCTGCCTTTTAGGCTTGGGGCTGATGACAGGAAGCTCGGCAGGTGGCGCGATGATGTCACTACTGCCGCCGCCGCCTGCAAGAGCTAGGAACGCAAGGGGCAGTAGCGAACAGCTCTCCTGCCCTGCCGTTCATCTTAATCGTATGCGGTTGCACGGACGTGCATACAATTAAGAGATCGCCTCTGTAAGCGAGGGGGCGGAGCCCTGCCGGCGGCGGCGGTCGCCCCTCCCCCATTGCCTCACAGACCGGCCCCGCAAGAGCACTGCAACTCGCCCGCAGTGAACTGTTGTGTTTCAATTGAGCAGCCGGGCCCAGGAGCACAATCTCCCCGGGGTATCAAGGAGATTAGCAGCTGCCGCGGCCCCCACCCAAGCCACTGAGCCCCTGTAGCAAACAACTGCTACCCCAGTATTACGGCCCCTGGCAGACACAGTGGTAGATTCAATACGACAATTCTGGCACAGCCAACCACCTTTAACCTGATCTGGCTGTTCCTTTTGCAGGTTCATACATACAGGGCATGTAGAGCCAATACCACCAATTCTGGCTCAGGCACACCTTTACCCAGGTCCCTGGCTTTCTTCTGCGTCGTTCATACAGCACAGGTGTAGTGACCAACACCACAAGTCATTGCTCAGGCCACCACCGTTACCCTGGTCTGGCTGTTCTTCCTGCAGGTCATACATACAGGGCAGTGTAAAGCCAATAACACAAGGGTCCTGACTCAGGCACCACCTTACGCCTGTTGACTGTTCTGCTGCAGGTCATACATACAGGGCAGTGTAGAGCCAATCCACAAACTGGGCTCAGGCACCACCTTTAATCCTGGTCTGGCTGTTATCTGCAGTCTACATACAGGCAGTGTAGAGCCAATACCACAAGTCTTGCTCAGGCACCACCTTTTACCCTGTCTGGGCGTTTCTTCTGCATGCTCCTACATACGAGCAATGTATTGCCAATACCACAAGTCTGGCCCAGCACCACCTTACCCTGGTCAGCTGTTCTTTGCAGGTCATACATACAGGGCAGTGTAAGCCAATAACCACAAGTCTGGCACAGTCACCACCGTTTACCCTGGTCTGGCGGTTATTATGCAGCTCCTACATCAACAGGTGCATTGTAGTGCAATACCAACAAGTCTGGCCTCAGGCACCACCTCTACCCTGGTCTGGCTGTTTCTTCTGCAGGTCATACAACAGGCGCAGTGTAGAGCCAAAAAACACAAGTCTGCTCAGGCAAGCACCTTTACCCTGGTCTGGCTGTTTTCTTCTGTAGGTCATACATACTGACCATATAGACGCGAAATACCACAAGTCTGGCTCAGACACCACCTGTAAAACCCCTGGCTGGCTGTTCTTCTGCAGGTCATACCATACAGCCGCAGTATAGAGCCAATAACCCAAGTCTGGCTCAGGCATCACCTTTAACCAAGTATGGCTGTTCTTCTGCAGGTCATCAGACATACCAGGCAGTGTATCGCCAATACCACAAGTCCTGGCTCAGGCACCACCTTACCCTGGTCGGATGTTCTTCTGCAGGACATACATACAGGGCAGTGTAAAGCCAAATAACCCAATTCGGCTCAGGGCACCACCTTTACCCTGGTCTGGCTTTTCCTTCTGCAGGTCGTACATTACAGGGCAGTGTAAAGCAATACCACAAGTCTGGCTCAGGCACCCACCTTTGAGGCATGTCCCCCACTGCACGGGTTTCGGCCGGTTTTTCGAGTCGTTCTTGCGGTTTTTTCAGACCGCCCTGAAAAAACCGCACCCCCCCCCTATAATGAGCACAATAGTGCTCTATGAAAACCCATGCAGCAGTCCCAATGCACGGGTTTTCCGCCCGGCGGTTTTATACCGCTCCGGCGACCGCGACCAAAACATTGAACATGCACAAACATAACCGCCGGTATTTGTCCACTGCCATGTACACGGCCCCTTACCCCTGTCTGGCGTTCTTCTGCAGGTCATACATACAGGCAGTGTAAAGCCAATAACCACAATCTGACTCAGCCCCCACCTTTACCCTGGTCTGGCTTGATTGCTGCAGGTCATACATACAGGGCATTGTAGAGTCAATAGCACAAGTCTGGCTCAGGCACTCACCTCTACCCTGGTCTGGCTGTTTCTTCTGCAGTCATACATACAAGGGCAGTGTAAAGAAAGTACAATACCACAAGTCTGCTCAGACACCACCTTTCCCTGGTCTGCTGTTCTTCTGCAGGTCATACATACAGGGCGCTGTAAGCCAATACACAAGTCTGGCTCAGCGCACCACCTTTACCCTTGTCTGGCTGTTCATCTGCAGGTCACACATACATGCACAGTGTAAGAGCAAATACCACAAGTCTGGCTCAGGCACACCGTTTACCCTGGTCTGGCAGTTCTTCTGCAGGTCATACATACATGGCAGTGTAGAGCCAATACCACAAGATCTGGCTCAGGCACACCTTTACCCCTGGTCTGGCTGTTTCTTCTGCAGGTCATACATACAGGCAGAGTAGACAATACACAAGTCTTGCTCAGACACCACCTTTACCCTGGTCTGGCTGATCTTGTCTGCATGTGTCATACATACAGGGCAGTGTAGAGCCAATACGACAAGTCTGGCTCAGGCACCACCTTTAACCTAGTCTGGCTGTTCTGTTATGCAACTAGGTTTTGCGTCCAAGAATCATAAAGGTGTCTAATTCTATGAATGTGGTGTGACGCCTTCAGAACACCCCTAATCTTTGGCACATCAAAAAGTGTTGCGCAGGCGCTTATCGTGCCAAAATTTGGATTGCGACTGTTCATACATCAATAGAACTGGTCTACTACAGCTTCTTGACGCCAGATAAATCGCACAGCCCTGTTCATACATGCTGTCCTATGTGTTTTAGACCCCTTTTGCATCTTGCTCGACAAGAGGGCGTAACAGAAGCAAAAAGGCAAAGGGGTGGTACTGAATGGATAGCAGAATGGCTGGAAATGAAATATTGTGTGTCATGATAAAGTAAATCATGTTATATAAATCATTTAATAAAACCTGCCATGTAATGTGTATTGTGTGTCACACTCACTGGTATCAAATAGTGGATCGACTGTGTCAGATATGAGTTTTGGGCTTTAAAAGTGAGCAAAGAGTCTTGGGGTCTCTACCCTTGTATAAGGGATCTGGACTTCGCTGCAAGGAAATCTCAGTTTGCTGCCCCCGACATGGTCACTAGCAGTGATGGCGGATATGCAGGGGGGGTAACCAAGGAAAGACAGAGACGGGGTCGTTCAAAACAGAAGTAAAAGGCGCCAGACAACGAGGGTCTGGAATAAGCCAAGTTAGTAATAACTCCACGATACTCAAAGGGAATTTTTTACATAAAGTAAAACGGGTATCAAAACACTAACTAACTAAGCTTCCCACGTACCAACCACAATGAGAAATGGTTTTTAAGGTTGATGAGCCCTTGGTTGCCCTCCACCTCCCTTAAACTCCTGGAGTGTTGGTATTCATCATCCCGCTCCTCAGGGGTTGGGTTTCAGTGGTGTGATGGAGACAAAGACTCCACCCTTCTTTGCCTTTCTGGACTCTTCCATTTTCCCCGTTCTGATACAACCTCTGTTGACACTCTTGATACTCCCAAGGGTCGTAGCCATTTCCTCTGAGAGCATCCTGCTTGAAAAATTGCAATGGCGAGAAAAACGTTTTCAAAATAAGGGTTGTCTTGGGTCACAAAGTAAATTGTGCATGAGGAGGGGGGGACTGTTTAAATCTCAATTCAGATTGATCCCCTACATTTATTGGGTGATTCAGGGATCAAACACCTGTTGGGAATTTTGCCATTAAGCTGCTGGTTAGAGATCAGCAAGTTGTGCAAAAAGTCCTGAAACACTGAGAAGTTGGACATGTGCATCTAAAGGGAGCATTTAGTTAATTAAAAAAAAATATTCAAGAAATGTTATGTTCATTCTTACATTTCAAGAGTCGAATATCCCTAACTTTTTTGGTAAATGTTCCGGATCCATGCTAATTAATTTGTCATGTATCTTGTCATGCTAAAACCTGACCCCAAAATTTTTTTTAAAATTGACCATTATCTTCCCCCCAAACACAGTACTAATTGCTGATGCTATTTTAAGTCTTGTAATTTTTTGTTTATAACATCACATTTTTTTTATCATTTTTTTTTCCTTTTTCTGGTTTTGATACAATATTCATTTGCAATCTATAATAAATCATTCCTTTGTTTTTTAACCATTCAGTGCCTTGGATTTATTACCATTCGTGCTTCGACCTTTTGGTCTTGTCACTGAGCACCTCATTCACTGTCATTTTCTGACCTGTGATCCAATCCTTCTACTAACAGAAACAAGTCAAGGGTTCAAACCAAATCCCTAAGGGAAAGGGCCCGGGCTGGGATACGGAGATCGCATAACACACTACCCCCCCTGCAAATCGGATAGTATTAGCAACAATCTAAGACACCTGCTAAGCAGCCTTTTAACAGTCTTGTTTAACCCCAAATTCCGAATCGATCGTTATTTAAATTGTTAGTCTACTCCATTCCCACCTTACGGGGCCGTTTGCGATCAGGTTTGCTATTCTATATTGTTTCTGTGTTTGCTGATTACCGTTCTGGTTACCCCTTGTTTGAATTTCTGGTACTGATCTTAGATTGACTTTGACCCTTCACTGCTTGATCCTCGATTTGACTTTTTCTTTCCCCCGTGAGATCCAGCTTCCTGGGCTTTGGGTTTTAGTTTTTCTGGCTCAGATTCATTCCCTTGCCCAGGCTTGGACCGGCCCAAAAGGGAAAAAGGGGGAAAATTCCCCCGGGGGGTCCCTACATGGGAAACCGGAGTGTCCTTTTTTCATCCTGTACTTGAAAGGCAGAAATCAGAGAAAAAGGGCAAAAAAGCAAAGAGGCAGAGTAAAAAAAGGTTTCTAGGGTAGCTTTAGGGTATTCCCCCCGAAAAAAACCCACCATGGCCCCAGAATTACCTTTCCCCAGGTGGGCCCCCAGAATTAAATTCCACTTGTTGGGCTCTTGGCACCCCACTTCGACACTGCCCTTGCCCCTTGGAGTGTTTCTGTTGTCTTCTTGCCTGTTAGCTTTAACCAGTTGGTGACTACTCTGTAGACAAACCTGGGGATGTGCAGCAGCACTATAGTCTAGATCCCTGTACATGGGTTAAAGGGTGAACACCTATGATCCATTATATTGTGCTAAATAGATTTCTGAAGGGACATTTCTTGGGCAGGGGAACCACTTTAAATGTTACATAAACTCTCAGTTTAAAAA
>JAODAL010034236.1:0-44518 GCA_025379985.1 Phyllomedusa bahiana
GTCACCCCAGAGACATAGCCCCAGCTCACCCATGAGTGTCACAGGATTTAGGGGCCTTTGGCCCGGGGCTTACAGTCCAGTGTCGGGGGGTCGATGGACTTTACCGGCCCGTGCAGACAATGCCTTTAAAAATTTTAATGACACTGGCGGCCAGGGCAAGGGACGGCTTTTTGGCAAAGAAATGGGGGCTCGGTTTTGGTATTGGGGGCAGGCAAGGGCCATGAGGGCGGAACCCATCTGTGTCCACCAGCGGAAAGGAACTTTCAAGGCCAAAAGCCTGGCAAGCCGACATTCAGGCTTTTTGGCTTTGGGATGTTTTGGGTTTAAAGGTTTTTTTGCTCCCAAACCGGGAAAGACAAAAGGGTGGCGCTAGACTGGCTGCTGTAGGGCGTGGGGTCGTCAAACTGGGGGAAAGGAGAAGGGGTGGATGGGTTCCGGGTGGGTGCGGGGTCCCCGGGCGACGGGGGGTTTAAGCAGGGGTACCCCTGATCATGATCTGGAGACAGGGGAGCTGGGAAGTTTTGGGGTGGCGGAGGAGGGAGGGGGGGACAGAGGGGTGCGTGGTTGGGGGGCCCGGCGTGGGTCTGGCCTTTTTTTGGGCCCAAAAGTGTTCCCTCCATTTAACTCATGCTTTCCTTTGCATGTGATAGAAGTTGGTGGGGGTAACCACCTAAGGTTCTTGCCTTACTTATGCTTTTCGGAAAAACCCGGATATGACATTGCTGGGGAATCAGAGGCTTGCTCAAAAAAGGCCAGGTTGAAATTTGGGACCTTTTTGACGGCAATAAGCAAGGAGGGGGGTTTTGGCGGGGAGTGCCTGGCGGTCATATCAGCGGATTTGAGACCCCCTTTCCCCCTTTTTGAGGCGGAACCCCTACTGACACTCCCCCCCTCGCTTCCTCCTCGCCCAGTGATGAAGTGCTCGCAAGAAAAATTCTGGAAAAAAAACCCCCCCTTTGGGTCCGCAATTGTCTTTATTCATCATCAAACAGGGACTTCGTCGCCTGACATTCGATCCAAGCTGCGGGCTACAAGCAGAGGGACTGCAAAGGGGGTTGCGACCGCCCCGGGTTTTTGCCGATTTACCGGGTTCCTTTCCTCCTCTGATAGATCAGTAAATGGGGTCAAGCAGGGGAAAAAACATCCCTTTGGCCTTTGATCTTTAAATGCTTCTGACTCCAACCGCATTTTGCACAAAGAGGTCTCGAAAAGGATTTCCACAGTGGTGGGTACAGAGTTGCATTTGGGTGCTTTATGTTTGGGGGATGCTGATGATATGATGACGACATTTTTGGCCGTACTGGGAGGACGAGGGGTAAGACTGCGGTGCGGGTTTCATTAACCACTGAAGGAAAGATTGGGCGCTGTTTTTTATGAGATTTACAGGGCCCGAACCCGCGGACAGCCCGCGGTCCTGCAACTGACTGCAGCGTGTTGTCGCCAGCACTGGAAGTAGCCCCTTTCTCTGTACCCCTACCTCCATGTCCTACCCCCCCCCTTTGCCGCTTACCCCTGAAATTTTGCTCCATGTTTTAGAAATATAAAAATTTGAGAAGGTATGGAAAATTTTGGAAAGTCTCTTTTTAAAAGACAGCAAAACACAGCATTCTCAAATCCCTCAAATCAAAACAAAATTTCTGGATTCAAATTTAAAATGCAAAGTGATCTATCAACAAAGCTTGACTGACCAAAAGTGAAAAAAACACCTTCTGAATTATCGGATTTTTAAAAAAGGTATTTTTTTGGGACCTTTCAATTTACCTGGGTTGTGACTACAAAAATTTCTGTATTAATTTAAAATGCCCAAAATAGCTCTATCAACAAACTGGGGCCTGGCCCCAAAATGAAAAAACAGTATCTGAAAAGTATTCGGATAATAAAAGGTATTTTTTGGCACCTATCAATTACCCGTTACTACAAAATTTCGTATTCCTTTAAGTGCAAGGTGCCTAAAAAAACAAAGCTGTAGTGCCCAAAGTGAAAAAAAAACGTATCGTTTAAGTTTGGATAATAAAAGGTATTTTTGGGCCCCTTTTAATTCATGTGGGCAAAAATTGCTGTATTCAATTTAAAATGCAAAGTAATCAACAAACTGGCCGCGCCAAAGTGAAAAAACAGTATCTGAAATTATTCGGAAAAATTTAAAAAGGTATTTTTTTTCACCCTTTTAATTCACCCGTGGTGACTACAAAATTCTGTATTACATTTTAAATGCAAGGTGGCTCTATAACAAAACTGGAAGGGCAAAAATTTAAAATGAACACCTATCTGAAATGTAACTGATAAAAAAAGTGGAGTTTTGCACCCAACAAAGAACTGCGTTACAGAAAAGATGTGTATCCAATAAAAGTTCAGGGCCAAATCCCGGAATTTTCAAAGAAAATGTTAATAAAAAGCTATTGCAGTGCAATGTCTACACTAATTTTGGGTGAACTAATCCGTATTCTTTACAGGTTTGTCTGTTTTGCCCCCGGGGGCCCCCCCCCAAAACTTCCCCTTTTGGTCCCAAAAGTTGGGGGTCAGAGTTCAGCAGTGTTCATGCTTTTTTAAAATTCAAAAATTTTGTGGAAATTAATTTTTAAAAGGGGAAAAAACTATAAACCCCCCGGCCACTTTATTAGGTACACCATGTAGTAACGGGTTGGCCCCCCTTTTTTTCCAGAACTGCCTCATTTTCGGGGCATAGTTTCCAAAGGGTTGCAACGATGCTAAATTTTGGTAAAAGGGGCAAAGAGTCCCAAAAAATATTCCCCCACCTGACACACCACCCCCAGCCGAACCGTTGATCAAGGCGGGATGGTCCAGCTTTATTTTGTTACCCCAATTTGACCCTACCACGAATGTCGCAGCGAAATCGAGTCTCCCGACCAGGGAAGTTTTTCCCAAACTTCTCTGTTTCCCAAATTTTGATGAGCTTGGGCAAATTGGAGCCTCAGTTTCCTGTTCTTAGCTGAAAGGGAGGGCACCCGGGGTTGGGCTTCGCTGCTTTGCCCACGCTCAAAGTTCGCCGACTGTGCGTTCAGGATGTTTTTCCTACCTTGTTTTAACGGGGGCTATTTTAGTCACGTTTCCTTTTTATCACTCAAAAAAGTTGCCCTTCCCTTTGACCTCTGGCTAAAAAGGCTTTCCGCCCCAGGACTGCCCCCATGGATGTTTTTTTTTTTTTCGGACCATTCTCTGTGAAACCCCCAGAGATGGTTTTGCGTGAAAAAACCCCGGGGATCAAACAGTTTCTGAAATACTCAACCAGCCTTCTGGCACCCAAAAACCATGCCCCTTCAAAGGCACTCAAATCAAACCTTTTTTTCCCCTACGACTCGGGGTTTTAAATGCAGGGGATTGTCTTGACCAGTCTACATCCAATGCATGAGTTCCGCCAGTGATTGGTGAATTTGAAATTAAGTGTTAACGAGCGTGGGCGGTGTACCTAATAAAATGCCCCGGGGTGTTATTTTTCCCTTACAGGACCACCCCAAACACCCGGCGTAATTGCGGGGATACTGTTTGCCCCGAATTATGCCAGTGAAACTTTACCCTAGGGCCAATGTAAAAAAAAACAAAAGAATGCTAATAGTCAATAAACCCAAAATGAAAACTGTTTGGTAGAGACACAACTTGTAGTTTTTGGAGGAAAAGGGGAATGCTGATTCACCCCAAAGAACACAATACCTATGTAAAAACTTTGGGGATGGCAACTCATGTTTGGGGGCTGTTTCTCTGCAAAGGAAGCAGGACGACTAATCAAGTACATAAAAAATAAATGGGGCCATGTATCGGGTTTTGATGAAAAACTCTTTCCATCATCAAGGGGGCATTGAAGTTGAAATGGGGTGGGTCTTTCAGGATGACAAGTCCCAAGACACCCCCAGGGAATGAAGGAGTTGCTTCGTAAAAGCTTTAAAGGCCCGGGTGGCCTCCCCGTCTCCGATTACCCCACCATGAAAATTTTTGGGGGGATTGAAAATTGTGTTCCCCAACGAAAAACCCCAAAAACACACTGCTCAAAAAGATCGCATGGAGGAATGGGCCAACATATAGCAATAGTGTGCGCCATCCTTGTGAAGATTTACAAAAAAATTTTTAAACCTCTGTCTTTGTAAAAAGGGTACAAAACAAAGGTTTGGATAAACTTTTTATTGCCCCAAATACTTATTTTCCACCAAAATTTTGCAAAAAAAATTCTTTCCCCAAACAGAAAATGTGATTTTTTGGATATGTTTTCTAATTTTGTCTTCATGTTAGGTTCCCTATTATTTAAATTTACGGGATCTCTCATCTTTTAAGGGGTAGAACTTGCACAATTGGGGGCTGGCTAAAAATTTTTTCCCACTAATACATTTTTAAATTGAATTATTTTAAATCTTATATTATTCCATTTTATACCGGTTGTACTCTAAGCCTCCATAGCAGATCCCTAATTAATTGTTTTGATTTTTTAACATTCCCTTAGATTTAAGAAAAAAGGAAAATTCATATTTTTTACTTATTGCAATGCCCCGAAAACCGTGAATTTACAGTCTTGGGTAGAGTAAGTTGGTGTGATTCTTCGTGTCTGTTTTTACATTTTTTAGGTTAAGAAAGGGCAGTGGTTTTTTTTTTTTTAAAATGCATGTGAACATTGTACAAAGTTTAAAAACCCTATTCTTGAATATTTTTGATTTTTTGGGTTTTCTGTGAGGGGCACTTCCAAAAAAGTTATATAGTTTTCAATTGCTTTAAAAGGGGGTTTTCACCACAAAGAAAAATTTGACATGGGTTTGCAAATGAAATAAAAAACATTTTCACCATTCATTTATTATTAAATTTTTGCCCCTTTTTTTGTTTTAGCTGCTCCTTTAGTGATCCATTTTTTCAGCTCATCTCCGGGGGATACGACCGGGGGCTGAGATCCTCAGGCTGGTCGCACATGCTCAGAAAACCCCCTTCGGGAGTACGAGTGTTCAAACCCCAGGGCGTCAATTTTACTCCCGTCCCCTGTTTACCAAAATTTGGGGTCAAAATGAAAAAATTTTAAAAAAAAAAACCTCAATCAGGTTGTTCATTGATAAAGAAAAAAAAACCCCCCAAAAGGTTTTGGTTCTGCAGGGTTTGAAACTGGGACCTTGTCTTGGGGCAAAAACTTACCCTCAGCACTAAATTTGCTTTACATAAATGACCTTTCTTTGACAAGGGGGGAAAAAGGCCCGGGTTGTTATCCTGCTGGGTCACATGATATGCAATTCAACGAATCACACCCCCCCTTCTGAGCCCCCAGAGCTGAAGACTGGATACAGGAGGGATGAAAGAGATCATGACAAAACCCTTTTAAGTTCCCCCGAAGGCTCGAGAGTCTTTAAAAGCACTAAAACTTCATGTCTGCAATTAAAAAAACATGAGATTTTTGGAACCCTCACACGGATTTTTTATTTTTTCATTTTTTCATTATATTTTAAAATTTTATATTTTTTTTTTTTGGTTACAAGCTGTTCTTTTACTTGTACGTTTAGAACTATTTTGGGGTACATATAGGGGGAACCATTTTGAAAGGGGGTGCGCCCGATATTGGTGTCTTTTTACCCGATTCAGGGCCGGGCCCCCTTATGCTGTTCAAATGTCCCCCTTCCCTATGGCATTTCTGGGGGATTTAGGGGCACTATAACACTTTCAAATGGGATACCTGAGATAGAAAAGTTGGCCTAGGCTAGGATACGCCTGATTTTGACCCCCTGTAGAGGGGGGGTTCATAAATCAGGGCATTCTATGCCTTTATTATGCGCATGAAATTTTACTTTTCACCCAGATTTCATGCATGTCACCCCAAAAATTTAAAAAAAAAATTGATATATTTATGGTTGGGTTAAAGAAAACGCAATTCTGTGGCACTTTTTACAATGAAAAAACCTTTAAAAACAGAATTTCTTCTTTTATTATTATTTATTTTTTCAGTGTCCTTAATTCGAGTGCTGTTCATTCGAAAGGAAAATTAAACATAACATTAGCCAAAAGGGTTTAAAAAGCAAAAACTAAAGGGGGAATGTATGAAAGGGGTTGTGCCAGAAGTCTGGGGGTCTTTTCACCCCAAAAAGACGACCCTATTGCTATTTTTAAAAATCGCCCGTGCCAATAAAGGGCATTACGATCCTGCGGACTTTGATGACATCCTGCACGCTTTACGATAGGTCTGATTAGGTCGTACCCCCCTATGCTAGTTTTTTACCTTGTGATTGCCTGGGGAAGTCATGAAGTTTGGACAAAACTGTTCAAAACCGCTTTCCACTTCAATTTGCATCTTGGGGAAATTTTTACACACTCTAATCTTCTTGATTTGTGTCTGAAGAAGCGCAGCTTTGCCTTTGCCTAGAAACTTAGGGGGAAAAACTTTGGAGGGGACTTAAAAGCTCCAGAGAGCCCTGACAAATTGTTTTATGGCCCAATTGGATGTGTGTGGTGACATCAAACCTTGGGGGTTCCCCTGGACTCCCACTTTATGTTGTTCTTTCCCCAAAGGAGGTCTGATGTAGGCCCAAAACCCACATGTGATATGGGCCCCGGGGGCCCGTTCGTCCCCAAAATTTAACACTTTTCCATTTAAATTAAACTGTGCTGTGCGCAAGGCCTTTTTTAGGCCACCGGGGGGAGGGGGGCAACGCTCGCCCTCTAAAAAAGAATAAGGGGGCGGCAGCATTTCACTTGCACAGTTAGCAGTGCAAGACCGTTGCAGAGCTTCTCAACCCGAAAGCAGCAGAAATGTACCTTTGTTACTGTTGCTCCATTGCACCCCCTCTTTCCCCCACAGTCCCCCCCTTTCCCGCTCTCTTCTGCCGTTTTTGAGAAGCCGACGGGCAGTGACTGTGCCTGAGTAACGTGAAAGCCACTCCCCCCGCCACCACACCCCCTGGGCCCCTGGCTGTACTGAGAGCAGGGTGAGCTTATACAATGGGACCACGTCAAATTTTGGGGGAATTTAATTGTGTTGGTGTGTACTTCATGTGTGTGCTGTCTGCTGGGCTGGCGGGTGACCACATGATCACTCTGAAAGATAGGGTCTGTGGTATCTGGGGGTCCAGGCTGACTGCACACACCTATAGAGATAAGTGTGTGCAGTCTGCAGCATGGCCAGCCTGAGTTCTCTCACAGTAGCTGCCTGCTGCTGCCGTCCACCTCACAGCCATTGCCACAGAAAATTAATGTTTTTTTTTTATTTTGGGTTTTTATAGTCATTATTGTGTGTTTTAGTGCCCCTACAGTCACGGTCAGTAACTACAGTAAGGGGAAGTGCTGTAATTTCATTACTGCTGATTCATCAGTACCTGGACCTTATTAAAAAGCTATTTCTTGCTGGTATCAGCTAGTTTACATGCAGACAGGATGCAGTCTGCCTGATATCTGCAAGGATTATTGTTCAGGGTTAAAAACCTCTCCTTTACAACTACATCCTGATAACCAGGGCTAGGATGATGCCAGGGCCAGGATTATTCAGTCACTATGTGGTGGTGGAATGTGGTCATGATGTGGTATTATTTAATCACATAGTGGCGATATGTTGGTCATCGTGTAGTGGTATTATTTAGTCACTATGTGGCGGTGATATGTGGTCGTGGTGTGTGGGTATTATTCCGAAAAAAATGGTTTTGGACGACAGCATCTAAAAGCAGGAGTGAACTTTATTCCAAAGTTGAAAAACACCATAGCACCGTTTCAGCCCGTCAATACATAGCCTTCTTCAAGCAAGGCCATGTATTGACGGGCCGAAACGTTGCTATGGTGTTTTTCACTTTGGAATAAAGTTCACTCCTGCTTTTAAGATGCTGTCGTCCAAAACCATTTTTTCTGGAGTTGACCCTTGGTGAGTTGTCGGCTTACTCACCTTAGGACGGACTTTGCATTTATCACTATTCAGTGATTGTGGAATTTTGTGTGCTGTTCCCTTCTCTGTGTTTTTTGGTGGTATTATTCAGTCACTATATGGTGATGATATATGGTCATGGCGTGGTGTATTATTCAGTCACTATGTGGTAGTGATATGTGGTCATGGTGTGGTGATATTATTCACTATATTTATTATTTTGCCATAGGCAAACTTAAACTCTATCAGTTCTCTATCTATAAAACACTATAACGTAACTTTTATTATGTATAACTCTTAACCTCTATACACACTATTTAAAAACCTGATTTCTAACCTCACCATTTAACCCTTTCTACTTATGAAGGAAGGAATAGCTCCTTTTCCATTATCAAGTCCAGTGGAACCCCACCTACCAACAGGAAAGCCTTATATATACAGCAAATTATTAACTCCAGTGAAGGATCCCAAGCCTCCTACTTGGGCAATCGTCCCTAATCTAATGGACACAGGACAAATAAGGCCCCCTTTTGACACCCTCTGCAGCGGGTGATATTTTGTAGACAGAGGTGAGAAATCACAATTTAAAACATTATGCCTGACCTCCCCAACATGTTTCACCAGCTAACCTGGCTTCATCAGGGGTTAGAGGTCCGGTCCCATGTGGTCAAAGCTCATTTCCTTTTATATCATGTTAGGTACACACCCTATTCAGGGCCCCCCAATTGCCACAAAAACCCATAAACCCATCCCCCTTCCATTCCTGCCCCCAATAAAATATGTGCTGCTAAGTGCCACCATACCCCCAAAACAAACAATCCTCAAAAAGTTCACCATCCCCATGGCGGGCTTACCCCCCATCTTACCGTATGCCCACGCCCGGTACTGTATAATAGCATTTCAGCCCTGATGGAAAATTCTCCCATCTCTCTCATTTTTTGCCTTGGGGGGTCACCTAAAGGGAAAAAGCGAATGGTTTAATTCCACCCCCTGCCAACTTTTTTTCAACTCCCATAAACCCCTTCCTTCCTTTGTACTGTACACTATGTATAAAAAACCCCATTGTGCTGTAACTATTGTCTAGCCCTTCCCATAAAGCATTTTCCCCTTTATATCAAATATACATTTTCATTTTAAAAAAGCTGCGGGCCCCTATTTTTTATCCCCCCCTCCCTCCCGCATTTTCCCTCCCTCCACCCTCATTAAAATTCTTTTTAAGGTCACGGCTAGCCACCTAATTCATTGTCCGATGGGATATAAAAAATTTGTTAGTGCATTTCTACTCTATTGCATTGCATCATTCACGGCATACATGTATTAAGGGCCACAAAAAAACTAGCAGCAGCAAAACAAAAATTATTTAAAAAAAAGTTCAGATAGATGGAAACCCCTCTCGAGCTGCTCTCGCCCAACAACGCGAGGTGCATTATACATGATTTGCTGCCAAACAACCCCCCCATTCACAGAAACAAATACACACTCCCAATTTGCCAAATAAAAACCGTGGCCTCACGTAATCAACACCTGTCATCATTGCAAAACACAGGGAAAACGGGGGACAACGTGGAGGCAGATGGGGGGGGGGGGGGGGGGGCTGGAGGGGGATGTTGGGGAGGGAAAAAAAAAAAAACCTATTGTGAACTCTGATGTTCTATCAATATTCAACCGGTATTCCCCAAACCTACTTAACACATATAATATTTCTTCAAAAATTTTATATAGGGAATCACAATATTAAAAAAATGCGAAAATGAAAACCTTCATTTAGGCCTTTAGGGTTCAATGTATTGATCTTTTTATCCACTTGCCTCTTCCGCAACAAAACACTCCGATACCCTTTCTTTCCCCTATTTTTCACAAGATGCCCAAAAAATTTTTGCACCTCTATTTCACCATTATGTACTTCCAAAAAGGTCTCGAGGGGGTGTCACCCCCTTAGTTTTAAATATAATCAGAGTTCGAATCCGAAAGGAAACCCTGTATGGTTTTTCCCCCAAAAAATCTTGGGGCAAATACACATAGCCCCATAATCACCCCCCCTTTTTTTTACGTTTTTTAAAATTTTCTTATCTCAAATCTTTCTTATCAATGGGGTTTAAAAAAATCTTTAGTTTTTCCCTTTAAAAGGACAGAATGAACAGTTGCCACGGGGTATGAGCCCAGCACCAGAGACTGTAACCATTTTTTTTGCATCTCCCTCAAAATGACTAGCACAAAACATCCTAAATTTTTTTCCTTCTTAAGTGAACTAGGTATTTTGGATCACCTCAGAGAATACTGGACCCTAAAAAGTCCAAAAGTCTTCTAAATATAGCTTCATTTCATTGGCTCTTTTTTCGAAGGTACCCATACAAGAATTAAATAGTTTTTTCCTTCTTCTTTTTCTGATTAATAAATGTCCCCGTATAGGCAAAACCCTATTAAACCCTTCCTCAAACATTTTTTCGGATAAACCCCCGCCTAAAACATATTTAAAATTTATACATTTTTCATTAAAAGCCTAAAGTGAGCAATTTCCCACAAGCCCCAAGAAAATTGGGCCCATGGGGGAATCCCTTTTTTTTTAGAAGGTGGATGCCAGCTGGAAAAATGAAACAACTATTGGTAGCCGTATTTTTTCCAAAATATCTTTGTCTAAAATCGCTTGTTTTCATCCAACATAATTTGAAGACCCAAAAAAATTAATTTTCTCTCATTGATTTCAAAATTTGAATTTCATCCAATTTCATTATCATTGATTAGATACAAAATCCCTGAATAATTTTTCACATACCATCCAAAAAATCAATTATCATAAATAAACGCCCCCAGAATTAAATCCGATCTGTGAATTTTCAAAGAGTTCGAAAAAAACAATAGCAACCCCTCCCCCCAACCTAAAAATAATTCGCAAAAACTTGGCACACAGACTGGTGCCCATGGCCGCTCCCTTTATCTGGTGAAAAAAGGGTACCATCAAACAAAAAATAATTATGTGTCAAAACAAAATCCAATAGCTGCAAAATGAAATCATTGTGTTCCATAAATTGTGTTCCTCTTGTATTCAAAAAATACTTGACCGCTTTCAGGCCCAGAATCATTCTGATTTTAAAAACTGTATAGGCTTCTACATTAAACTTGCAAGAAGTTGTACTTTCACCCCACCACTAGATCGTTAATTCTCATCACATTATCCTTCGTATCTTTCAGATATGAAGGAAAGCTAGTGAAAAAAGGGCATCATATACCGATCAACATACGTGCTAGTCCTTGTGTTTAAAATTATTTCTTCCTGACACAATCGGTCTTCCTGGTTTTTGGCACAACCTCTTTTTTGCATTTTGGTAATGCATAAAAGGTGGCAATAGTAGGATTCACATTTAACATACATTTATCTCCCCACAATAATTTAATTTTTTCTCTAAATCCTAGGTCCAAAATCCTTTTTAATTCCTTCAGATACTCATTGGTTGGGTCTTTTGGAATGCCTTCATATGTTTCTTAGACATCAAGTATTCTCTCAACCATATCTCTATAGTCACTTTTATTTAAGATGACAATATTACCACCCTTGTCACTGGGTTTGATTACTAATTCTCCTTTTTGATTGTAATTCTCGCAATAGCTTATTCTTCCTCCCATTTTAAATTTAAAGAAGATGGTTGTAGTCTGAGTGCTAGTTTCGTTATATCTTGCGTTACTACTTCCACAAACGTTAAATTAGATTATATTGTGATATTGGAGGTGTATTCCTAGATTTTGGTTTCAAATTAGTCAAGGGTATATCTAGAATTATGGGGTCTTCTTCACCTTCAACCTGCAATTGTTCAAGTCACCCAATGTTTTTTCCCCTAGTTTCCTAAAGGTTTGCTATCATTATTTTCATTTTATGATATTATGTAAAGCCAACCTTCTAGCAAAGAGATTAATATCTTTTACCCATACAAACTCATTAAATTTAGGCATGGGAGTGAACGTAAGACCGTATGCCAACACCTGTTTTTGATTTTCCTTGTTCATAAGAGGATAAATTAATCGCTTGAAGTGCTCCATCCTTGTTATTTCTGATAATTCCCCTTCTCTCGATCCCTCAAGAGAATCCTTGGTTGTTCTAAAAAGAGTTTGCACTGTGTTCATAACCTGTCCATCTCCTGCCACTAGTGGCGCATATGACATTTGAAATCATTTCCTGTGCTCCCATACTATGTGCCACTACACCACAGGATGCAGAAGAGGATAATGTATTTGATCTCACTGGTCCCTCTCCTGACTGACATCTCTGAGGATTCTGATTGTAACGGACGGGTAGTGGATCCGCTGGACCAAACGCAGGCGATGGTGGAACCCACCGCCAGGAACGGAATCAAGTAGGTCCCGGAAGTCACCAGAGCCCGCCGCAAAGAGCGGATTGACTTGCTGCGGCGGGAGTCTACCAGGTCGATCCACTGGCGGACTTGCCCTGCGTGGGCGGCCAAGTGGTAGACGTAGTAACAGATTTCCGTCAGGCAGCTCGTGGTCGGGACAGTGCGAAGGTCAGACAGGCGGCTCTGGATCGTAAACTTGGACAGGCAGACTGTCAGGCAGGCTGCAAGATACGTGGTCGATAAACTAACAAGGGTACGGTAACACGAAAGACAAGACTATACTAGACTATAACTCTTTCCTCCAGAGGTAACAGACACTAAGGATCGGCGAGGTCCAGCAGGAAGGGTGCCAGAACCTAGATAGGAGCAGTGCCCGGTCAAAAGCCAATTACCCGGCGCACTGCTCCCTTTAAATTTCAAATCACCGTCCCCGCGCGCCGCCCCTAGGGGCGGAGCCACCGCCGGGAGACTGGACAGACTGAGCAGAGCGCGGGCCGTGTAAGATGGTGCCGGCGGGGACTGGAGAAGAGCGGACCCCGACCCGACGTGCGGGACGGGGCTCCGCTGAGAGCCGCAACATGGGGATGGACGCGCCTGCGACCCGAGACAGAGGTCGCAGGGGTGTCCGTGACAGTACCCCCCCCTTGGGCCCCCCCCCCTTGGGCCCCCCCTCTTTACGGGGATGAAGAAATCTCGGATGAGATTACGTTCAGGATATTGCTCCGTTCCGGCTCCAAGAACCTCTCTTCAGGACCAAAAACCCCTTCCCAGTCTACCAGAAAGTACCGATTCCCTCTAGTTCTCCTCATGAACGGCAGGATCTCCTTGAACTTCAAAGACATTGGAGCATCAGCTATGGTGGAGGAGGGATAGACTTCGGAGAGAAACGGTTAAGAACCAGGGGTTTTAGTAGAGAGACGGTGAAAGAGTTAAATTCTCATGGTGGGAGGAACCGGAGTTTTAAAAACCGATTTAAAAGCGAGTGATAACCTCGAAGGTTCCCAAGAAGCGTGGGTCCCCAATTTGTAGAGGCATCTTAAGAACGGACATATCTGGCCGACGCCACACCATTGGTCACCTGGGGAGAAGACAGGAGGAGGACTTCTTCCCTTGTCGTGCTTGGGTCTTCATGCGCTCGGAAGCGCGGAGTCAGAGATTTGGCGGGTTGGACCAGATGGTCTTTTAAGTCCTGAACCAGTGCGTCCGCCGCAGGAACCTCGGAGGAAGATGCCAGAGGGAGAGGGTGGGCGGGGATGCAGACCATATACAATTGTAAAGGGGTAGACCCTCTGCAGATTCTTATCTCGGTTGGGGAGTTGGTACAGAAACTCCGCCCATGGCAAACAAGTTTGGACCAATCGTCTTGGCGTGCTGAAAACGAAGTGTGCTTAGATAACCTCCCAAGACCTGGTTTACTCTCCTCCACCCGTGGCCATTCGTCTGGGGTGTATCAGACGAAAAGTCGAGTTTTCACCTTGGAGTTTGGAACACAGGGCACTCCAGAACCTTGGAAACAAACTGGACTCCCCGATCCGAGACATTTGCTGCGGGATCCCATGCAGGACGGAACACATGCTGGAAAAATAAGGTCCTGTGCCAGATGGGTGGCCGATGGGCAGGACCCGGCAGAGGGACGAAATGCGCCAACTTGAGAAGCCGATCAGTAGTCACCCAAATGACGGTGTGTTGCCAGCGCGAAGGAGGAGATCGGTTATAAAGTCATCGCATTGTGGTCCAAGGTTGCGTCGGAAAGGGTAGTGGGGTAGTAGGCGCCTTCCGGCTTGGTTGACGAGGCATCTGTTGCGGGCACAGGAGTTACAGGCCGAACGAAATCCTTGACATCCCTTGACGAGCTCTGGCCACCAATAGAACCGGGATATCAAAAGGAACGTCTTCCGAGCGCCGGAATGACCGGCCCGAGCAAAGAGCAATGCCCCATTTCATGATGCGTCTGCGTATAGCAGGCGAACGAGGTCCTCCCTGAGGAACCTTCGGAGGTCAACTGAGCACCGAGATAAGCGTTCTGGGAAATATAGCTCTGGAGTGGATTCCTCACCCACCCACATCAGAAGCCCGGGAAAGGGGCTTCCGCCTTGATGATTTTCTCCGCGAGCCGAAGGAATCTGGTAGTCGAACCGGGGAGAAGAAGAGCGACCACTATCCTGGCGTTGGGTTAAGTCGCAGAGGCCGTCTGAGTATTGAAGGTTTTTGTGGTCCGAATATATGCAGATGGGGATGCGAGCCCCCTCCAATAGGTAAGCGCCATTCTTCCAAAGGCCATCTTGATGCCAGCAACTCACGTCCCGCCTATCGTTTTAGTTCCTCTCGGCCGGGGATAAACGTTTTGGAGAAGGAAGCCACATTAACGGCCTTGCCCTGTGGGCCCTTTTTCTTTGTGCGTAAGGATGGCTCCGACCCCCACAGACGAGGCATCCTTCCAAGGTGAATGGTTTTTCAGCGGGGTCCGGCGCGAGAGGACCAGGATGCCGTGGTAAAGGCAGACTTAGAGCTTTGCGAATGCCTCCTCAGCCTTCGAGGGCCAGCTGCCTGGGTTAGCGTGTTTCTTAGTGAGAGCCACTATCGGAGCCACAAGCGTAGAGAAGTGGGGAATTAAATTGCGATAATATTAGACAGAACCCCAAGAAACGCAGTATGGCACGCAGACCGACTGGGCTGGCCACTCAACTCGCCGACAGCTTTGCTGGATCCATTGTAGCCTCGATCATAAAATAATGTACCCCAGAAACGTAAGGCTGGATTTGTGGAAAGGCACATCTCCAGCTTGGCATACAGGTGATTATCTTCGGAGCCGCTTCAAAACCTGACGGACATGACAATGGTGGTCTCGAGTCAGGCGAGTAACACCTAAATATCGTCCAGATAGACCACAACAATTGTAGAGAAACCCCTAAAATGTAAATTCACTAAGCTCCCTGGAAGACGGCAGATGCATTCCACAGTCCGAATGCATTAACCAGTACTCGAAGTGCCATCCCTGGTGTTGAAGGCCGTCTTTCCATTCATTCGCCTTCGGATTTCCCGGACCAAATTGTAGGCCCCTCTTAGATCCATTTGGAGAAAAATCCCTTGCCCCTGCCGAGAATACGGTCCCCAAATAACTCGTGATCACCGGTAGAAGGGTACCAATTCTCACCGTGATCTTATTTCAGACCCTTCGTAAATTCAATTGCAAGGGTCGCAAGGTACCACCTTTCTTTCCACGAAGAAGATCCTGCCTCCCGTACGGTAGAAGAGGACTTCCGAATAACCCTTCAGGAGATTCTCAACAGAATGTACTTGGACAAGGCTTGTGTCTCGGAAACGGGGTAAGGTAGCTCTGCCCCAGGAGGGCACGTACCCCACAACGGGGCAATAGGTCAATAATACGTACAATCATAAGGATGATGTGGAGGCAGGTCTCTGCTTCTTCTCGGAGACGACATCAGCATACTCCTGGTAAGAGCGGGAAGACCCGCTAGAGGCTTAGCTGTTACCGTAGAAGCCGCTGGACCTAGCGATGTGTCAACCAAACAGCAAGACCGACACTCAGGTCCCCATCGCAGACCTCGCCCGTCGCCATTCAAGCACCGGGCAATGGCGTTGCAGCCAATGGGCAGAAGAAGACCCAAAAGGGACGGGCGAAGAAAGACCGTTTAACACATAGAACGATAGTCTCTCTTTTGGAATGCCCCTACTTGGAGGGACAACGTCTCAGTAAAGAAACGGACTGGTCACGGATGGATCTCTCCACTGACGAGGAAATGGACAGAGGAGATTCTCCAGGGGAACCACGAGAAGGCATTGTTGAGACACCAGGGCAGGGTCCAGGAAGTTTTCCTCCAGCAGAACCGGATTCCAAGAATGGATGAAACTTGAAAGTTGTCCCGCTTTAGTGCCGATCAGGACCGAAATGTTTCAGGCGTGGGAGAAGACTTGCACACTCTTAGGGATGCTTCCCCCACCTTAGCCCAGGTGTGCCCCTTCTCCCTTGATTGGCTGGAGAGGCCTTTCTGAACTGGCGCAAATGCGCATCCGTTTCCAGGCTAGCTCCGATGCTAGTTGTGTTCGGAATTGCATGGCGTTGTCTCCAACAGGAGTTCCCTGCTAGCAGGTTCAACAAGGGCGGTTTCGGCAGATTGACGCACGAGCAGGTTCCTCGAACATTCCCGGAACTCTAGATAGAAATGGTCGCTAGATCGGCCCGTGATAGTGTCACCTCGGTCCCACAGAGGATTTTGCCCAGCCACAGGGCTTTAATACCGAGAGGAGACTGACCACGAAGGCCACCTTGGAATCTTTCTACGGAAACGACCTGCCAAGAGTTCCACATTCAGGGAGCACTGAGTGATGAAGCCCCTGCAGACCTTGATCCCCATCAAACATAGTCTGCATGGATCGCCGGACTTGGGCCGACTGGATCAACGCCACTGAGAACCACTGCAAGCAGCCGCCTGCCTTGCTTCTGAGTGGCGATGAACTCTGCAGCCAGGAGGAGAGTTGCTCGCGCTGTTGCGGCTGCAGCTCTATCTGTTTGGACTGCTTGGCCGACAACTTGGTTGATACTGGGCGACACTTGGATCGATACCGTTGGCGGGATCCATTGGCCGGCATCCCTACTGTACGGACGTGTAGTGTGATTCCGCTTGACCACCGCAGTCGATGGTGGAAGCCCACGCCAGGAACTGAATCTAAGTTGGCCCTTTATTCACCAGAGCCGCCGCAAGCGGATGGACATGCTGCGGCGGGAGTCTACATGTCGTTTCCACTGGCGGGACTTGCCTGCGGTGGCGGCCAAGGTAGACGTAGTACAATTCGTCAGGCAAGCTCCGGTCGGGTACAGGCAGAGAGGTCAAGGACAGGGCGGCTCTGGATCGAAACTTACATGCAGAACGGTCAGGTCAGCGGCAAGATACGTGGTCATAAGCGTAGACAAGGTACTGTACACGGAATGATAAGACTTGACGAGACTATAAAAAAAATATAACGCCTTTTTCTCCTAGAGGTAAACACACTAATGATCCGGCGAGGGCGGCAGGAATGGGCCAGAACCTAAATAGGAGCAGTGCCCGGAATAGCCATATTTACTGGCGCACTGCCCTTTAAATTTCAAAACAGCCCGGGCCGTGCGCGCCCTAGGCGGAGCCACACGCCGTAGACTGGGACCTGACAGAGAGGAGCGCGTCCGGGAAGTTGTGCCAGGCGGGGACTTGGGAGAAGAGCGAGGACCCCAACCCGACGTGCGGGAAACGGGGCTCCACTGAGATTCCGCAGCAACCGACGCGCCTGCGACCCGAGACAGAGGTCGCAGGGGCGTCCGTGACACTGATCTTGTACTGTTTGACTAGATGATTTTTTATGTGTTTTCTTATTTGTCCAACCTCTGTTCTTTCCTCTGACCTTTCCATCCAACCCAGTTTTTCTTACCCGTGAGTAATAACTATTTTCTTAACCTGTGGAAGATTCTTCTACAAGCAGAAATCTACTGAATCTGACAAATCTTGAATATAAATAAAGTTTGTAAGTAAATCTACTAATTTTAACAAATATAAACCTGACGTTATCAAAATCTTTTCGTTCCCTCAGATATTTTGTTGTTTTCTTTTCTTTAATTTCTTCCTCTCAGAAATCTAAATTTCGTTGTAATTTTTGTTCTAATTCATGGAAAACTGGATGGTCCCGAAAGTTATTAATCTCCACATCTCCTGATTTAGTTGTTTCACCTTTAATTATTAAATGAAATTCTTTCATATTCTTGACAGGTGTATTTCAATCAATTTCAGAAGAGCTAAACATTCAGTTAGCAAATTTTCCCAACCCTTAATAAAAAATGGGGTCTTCTAAATGTGTATTTGCTCTCAAACTGATTTCCTTAATACTCTATAACAATTGTTGTTGTATATATCTCTAGACTGGCTACTTTACTATCGCACCCAGCCCGAATTTTGTTGTTGGTAATTTTTAATTTAATTTCTGAAAGCTATATGGATCTTAGTTTCATTTCAATTGAATTGGTATGATTAGAAAAATACTGCATAGCTTCCTGGTGAAAAATATCCAAATTAATTTTTGACTCAAAAAACCTGCCATTCCCTACATTCCCCACTTGAACATTCCTGTTCACCAAACTTGTCAAATAGTCTCCTTTTTTTGGAGACTATTTGACAAGTGTGGTATTATCAACTCACTATGTGGTGGTGATATTTGGTCACGTGTGGTGGTAACGTTCATGTTACATGTGGTGGTGATATGTATGTATAATTTCAGTCACTATTGTGGTGAAAAAAATTTATTAGGTCACAGTGTGGGTGGTAACGTTCATTCACATATGAGTTGGGTGATATTAGTGGTATAATTCAGTCCTATGTGGTGGTGATATGTGGACCAAGGTGAGGTTGTTTTCAATCAGTCACTATATGGTAGTAGATAAGTGGTTATGGTGTTGTGGTATTATTTAATTACTATGTGGTCATAGTTGTGGTGGTCTTATTCATCACTATGTGGTAGCAATATGTGCTTATGTATGGTGGTAATTATTCACCACTATGTGGCAGTGAAACAGGTCATCATGTTGCGGTATTGGTCTTTTGTAAGCTTGTGTTATTTGGTTAATTGTATTAACTATTTAGTAGTTTTAACATAGAACTTTGTCTATAAACTTTTTGTATATTTTAAGCACTGGTTGATGGAGAAGCAATGTGGTCGAAGTGAGTTGCTAACATGTTAATGGGTAGGGGAGAAAAATTTTTCCTTATGCCCGAGAGTCAGTTTAGCCTAGGAAAAATGCCGCTGCTGTGTACAAAAGTTTCACTTACTAGCAGAACAGCAAATAAATGGTTAGTAAAATAACTGTATTTATAACTGCTATGACAATATCTGGACAGTTCTAAGAATGTTTTTAGAAATTGCTTGATTAGTTCTCAAAGAGTTCCAGAACTTCTTGAAGTCTATGCGCTCAGCACAGAAATAATTTCTTTAATATTCCTTACAAAATAGATATAATTCAAAATAAAATTTTAGCGACCACACAAGCAAATTGTATGGAAAAATAATTATTTTATATTCATTTAGGCCAAAGGAAATTATGAAAACAACATTTAACACCTGGTAACAAAAAATGTGTAAAATTAAATAACATTGGGCCAACATGTATAAAAAAACAGTCTAAACTTTCCTTGTTGCCCATAGCAAACCAATCAGATCTCCCCCTTTCATTTCATCTATTACCAGACAAATGAAGGGGACGCTCTGATAGGTTTGCTATGGGCAACAGAGTGATTTAGACCTAGCAGTTTCATACATGAGCCCATAGTGTATTCAGTAGTGATGAGCGAACCCTCAGTTTGAGTTCAGAGTAGAACCCCCGAATTTTGAGAAATTTCAGTTCAAAGTTCACACTGTCAAGCTCGAACCGAACTCGACACCCCAGTAAAGTCAATGTGGAGAGATGTTTCGGTTATTTTTTATAACCCATAACAGGTGAGGAGAAGCTGTAATTAGCATTCATAACATTAAAATTGGATACGTGGAACAACTTAGTGAAGAAAATTTTGCTCTAAGAGTCACAGAAAAAATTCCACAGTCTTAAATAATTCATCTCCTTTTAATGGCTTAACTGATGAGGACAGAGTAGTCTATAAAGGTGCAGCGGCTAGCAGCTGCCACGGGCCCCCTTTGACACATAAGAAGCCATTGGTATTGAAATGGAACATGAAAAGGCAGGAGCCCCCTATCACTTTTTTGCACCAGTGCACCAAGAAAATGTCATATAAGTGGTGGTGGCATCAAGAACATCCCAACAGGTGAACCTAGAGGTTCAGTTGGCAGTGCCGTAAATTTAGAGAGTGTATGCAGCGGTAGCAGGACCTGCCATCGTCAGCTATTAACCATATCAGGGCCCCACCCATGCGCAGCTTAAATCAAATAGGGCCCCACACCCATTACCTAAGTTCCTATTTTAACCTATCACTGGGCCTCTTTTTGATTAGGTCCACTGACAGAATACTGACCTATTGGCACCTGGCACTCCTTTTATAGTAGCCTGACCCCAAAACCAGGAAAAATGACCACATGACCACTCAGAATAAAATTAGCAAGAAATGAGTTACTGTGAATTAAGCTATTTTTTTCAATAGGATCTTTAAGCGGTGTCTTACATGGGGCCTGACACCAAAAACCATCAAAAATGACCGTTAATGGACATCAATTAAAATTAGCAATGAAGAAATTACTTTTTAAAACAAATTTTTTTTGAAAGGAAAATAGGATAAATATTAAAAAAGGCTCAAGATTTGTTCACCAGCCTCTTATAGAAGACAGTACTCCGAAGAACAGCAAATTAAAACAGTGTTCTAAATGCCTATACTTTGCAATGGGCAAATAGGATTATAAAAAGAAATATTTTTCTATGGCATATCGGTGAAAATAGGGTTGTATGGAAGAACCCTCACAGCAAATCAAGTATTCTTAAATGCCTATACTTGCAACGGGCAAATAGATTAATAAACATATTTTTCTGTGGAATATCGATACAAAACTACCTACTTCCTAACTATTTGCTGAGTATAATTCCCTAAACTAGCCCGTTCCCCACCCTGAGTAATCTAGCTAGAGCAGCTTTTCCTGTGGTTACATTGCTATTAAAGTATTTCTGCCTGCTGGCAAACCAGCAGACACAGGCACAGTGTGTTCACTACAGAGAGCAAAGTGGAATGGCATTAACAGGAAAAATACAGGACTACACATAAGACGGTCATGTGATATTAGCACCATTGAGAATGCCCTATCACCTCACTGGTGATTTTTTGACCCCCCCCCCCCCCCCGCCCATCCTCCCATGCTTCTGCACTGATATGCTTGTCACCAAAACTGAAAGGAAGCAAGCTGAAAAAAGCGGCAAACAGCCTTTGCTGAACCCAAACTTTTTAAACCGAACTTGATGCAAAAAATTTGGTTCAGTCTCGGGTTCGGAAAAACAAAAAGTTCGTGCCGAACTAACCAGTTTCGAATGGTTCGCTCAACGCTAGTTAATCAGTTCCCTAATCTTGCACCATATCTGAATCAGAGGCTTCTAAACAGGTTTAATGACCAATACTTGCCCATGAATGACACCCTTCTGCACCCAGGGCAATCAACTAGATAAGATGTATTTTCTTCACCAGAGACCTATAATAATATGTTATTAGTACAATAAATTGCTTATTTTCCCATTAAAAAACTATTACAATACATTCTGTTAATTTGCAATTAATAGGACCATAATAAGATGCCAGTTATCAGATTATTGGAGATAAAAGAAGGAGAATCTGATTCCATCCCATTTGTTATTACAACTTGAGTTACATTCTGGACTGTTTATTATGTGTAACAACGGTTTTCTTTGTGCCATTCTGAATAATAAGATACTTTTAATGCATAATTATTAGAACTTGACTCTTGAGCCAATACTATTTTTTTTGTAATGTTGTCTCACTACTGTCATATTGGAACTTTTTAAAATTTTAATATTTATTCTGAAAGACCATCTGGTATTTCTATAAAGCAACAAACAATAAAAACGACTGATTGCCTTGTTTGAATTATTGTAGTCAATGAACCATAATAACCTGTAGCTGCAGAATTTTTTTTTTTGCCCTGATACAACATGGTGCAAAGTATTCATCCCCTTGAACTATTCTTCCATTTTTAAAATGTACCATCGCAAAACATAAATTAAATTTTTCTGATATTTTATGTGATAGTTTCAACACAAAGTAGCAAGTATTTGTGAATTGTACAGAAAGATATGTGGCGTTTTAAATTTTTGCAAATTAAAAGTATGTGGATGCTCGGCTATAACCTCCCATAGGAGAACTTTCCATAGAAGTAATGAGGCAGGATGGAGCTAGCGTCCAGCCCTCCCCCCATTCAAATGCAGGGCTGGTCTGCTCTTCGCAAAACGAGCCGGCCGGCAACAAGAATTCTGCATACGGACAACCCTTTTAAAAGCTGAAAACTGATGAGGCATGAATAAGTATTCAGCCCCTCTGTGGTTGTAGAACCCACAATGACACTGCAGTCTGGTTGTTGCATGTCTCTACCAGCTTCCGCACATCTAGAGGCTGGAACTTTATGCACATTCTTTCCTTTGCCGAAATAGCTCTAGCTCAGTCTAATTGGTTGGTGAACGTATGTTGACAGCAATTTTCAAGTCATATGCACCAGATTCTCAATGTGATTTTTAGGTCTGGACTTTGACTTCCCATTTTAACACATCAATATGATTTTGATTTAAACCATTCCAATGTAACTAAGACTGTATGTTTTGGGTCCGCTATCCAGCCGGAAGGTGAACCTACTGTGTCAAGTATTTTACAAACATATAAAAAAACGGCCACTAAGGCTATGTTCACACAGCTTAAGAATGGGACGTATTTCAGTCCCGACTGCGCTAATTTACGGCTGGAATACGTTGCAAGTCATTACGGTAATCCTCACAGTTCTCATAGAGAACTAATTGATTACGTTTCCTCTCCCTGCTTGGCTGAATGCCGCCGCGGGGGGAGATAAGTGACATGCATTTATAGTGTTGAGCGATTATGTTGGCTATCTACATCCGGGCGATAGTCGATAGTCGGCCACCATACGAAAAGGTTTTTCGATAGTGAGCAGTCGATTATGCGCGATGACCATAAAGTCTATGGGAGAGCAACAACACCTTCATTCTTACACCCAAACAGGGCTGGAGAAGCTGGAATTTAACACCACCAACAGTCAAATGATACGTGCTACATCTAGGCAACTACACTTTAGCTATAAAAGCCACAGAAACAAAGTCAATCACAACCATTCACTATCCTGTCTTGTACCGAACAGCATGACCCTTAAACCTCATCACCCACAAATTAAAAAGTGCCCAAAGGCAGTATTTATTTGAACCATCATTTTACTTGAACTGGACATTGAATATCCCAGCCTGGAACACAGCAATGAGCCCAAAAAAACCTGCATGAACCCCACAATTTAAAAAAGAAAGTGCCGAAGAAAGTAGTCTTTGAACCACCATTTTAGTTGAACTGGACATTAGACTAGAACTGTCTGGACCGCAGTAAGACCTTAACTGTCTGACCCCCCCAGATTAAAAAGTGCCGGAAAAAGGAGTCTTTTCACACCACCATTTAATTTTAGTTTCACTGGACATTGACTATACCCTGGCCTGTGCCACAGCATGACCCCAGGGCCGGAGTTTACAGTGGGTGCTGTGAGAGCCCAGGCTGGCGTCCGTCATCTATTAACACGCAGGTTAAAATGCCCTGATGACGCAGCAACGAAAACTGTCTGCTGAAGCAGAGTGGCGGAAGCGGAATGTGAAACTCCACCTCCCTCAGTACACATCAAGACCTGGGTAGCGCTTGCCCCTCCCGTATAGTGCGGACCAATTGACTTCAATTGGAAATACCGGTGGTTACGCTCCTGTTTCCACCCAGGTGCCCTTTTTCTTTGTCATTCTTTTTCTCATTTTAAACTCAACGATCTGGAGGAAATTGTCTCTGTACTTTTTCTCTGTCCATGCCTCCATACTCCATGTCCTCTGAATAACCTACATCTGGTCAAGTTTTCCTGTGTAACCTCCCCTGTACAATTCAGAGGAATTTTTTTAACCAGCAATTTTTGTACAATGCCAAGTTTTTTAGTAGTTTAATAATTCTAGAAAACACATTATTAAATAGGAAGGAATCCCACCAAGTCTTTGATTTCTCTTTTTTATATTGTATTAAATGGGTTGTCTCAAATACAGGGTTGATAGCTATGTTAAAGATCTTGCAAAAACAAGTCATTTTGCAATATGTGTCCATTAACAGTGTCCTAACATATTCCTGTTTTCTGACAGCAACACCATCACCCTAGAGCCCTCTTGTACAATTGTGAAGAACAAATGTCTGTTAGAAACAACATTTTGTTATAATATGGATCCTGTAGTATACTGCATTTCAAAGCAAAATATGCCCCCAAAAATTCAAAAGCATGACCCTTGAGCTACTTTAGACAATTTGTGAAGAACAAATGTCTGTAGAAACAACATTTTTTTTTATAAAAGGAACCTGTATATTGCACATTCAAAGAAGCATTACCCAAAAAAATTATAAAAAATGACTTCTCAGCCACTGTTGAAAAATTGTTAGGGAGAAATGCCACTTAGAAGCCACATTTCTGTTCCAAAGGACCATGATATTCTGTATCTCAAGCTACAAATGACCGCCCAAAAATTTATAAATATGACTCTCAGCCACTATTAAAAATTGTGATGGAGAAATGCCACTTAAAAGCCACATTTCTGTTTCCCAAAGGAACCATATTAATGGCTGTATCTCACAGCTAACATACCCCAAAAAAATTATAAATATGACTTCTCAGCCACTTATTAAAAAATTGTGAGGAAGAAATGCCACTTAAATAAACCACATTTCTGTTCCAAAAGACCAATTATAGACACCCTGTATCTCCCACAAAGCAACATAACCTCAAACCATGTGACAAAGCGAAAACTTTCTTTAATGATAAAGTGAGTAAATGAAATTCGGTGTTGTCCATGAAACCTTGCTGTCTTTTAACAGTCTCCTCACAGCAAAGACCCAGCAAAATTGAAACTGTTTGTTAAAAGAGAATAAAAATTGCAGTAATAAAATGATCATTTTAAAAAACATTTTTCTTCAAAGAGGAAAGACCATTTCTGTTTGAAGAGGAAATGTAAAGTAGACCGGCAATCTAATCGGTGAACCTCCGGCAATTGGGGCCAACAACAACATCATAGATCCATGCCTGATACATCTTGATGAAAGTCAAAAACGATCCAATTATCTGTGGAAAGCCGATGCGTTTTGTCTGTAAAGACTCCTCCAGCTGTGCTGAAGGTCCGCTCAGATATGACGCTGGCTGCTGGGCAGGACAACACCTCTATGGTGTAGCGAGCGAGCTCGGACCATTCGTCCATTTTGGATACCCAGAAGTCTATTGGGTCCCGAACACATCCAAAAACATCGGTGTTGAGACGCAGATAGTCGTGCACCATGATCTTCAGCTGGTCTCTGTGTGGTGGATGTGTGCCCTGCATTGCATGCTTTGGTGAGGTGATAAATAAAGATTGCCAGAGGTCACCCATTAGGCATCTGCCACCTTGCCTGCTGCTGCTGCTGCCGCAACGGCTACTTGGCACTCTACTGCTGTCACGTCGATGTTGTTCCACCGTGACATTTGGGGAACGTGAAGCAGACGCAACAGATGTCTCCAGTTGATCAATCAGCAAGGTCTCCATTTCCTGCATTTTACTCTCTATTTGGGTGGGTGTAAGGAAAGTGCTGAGTTTTGTTTTGTACCGGGGATCCAGGAGGGTGGCCACCCAGTAACTGTTGTTCATTTTGATGGCCTTAATGCGAGAATCATGTTGGAGGAAATGGAGCATCCAAGCACTCATGTGAGAGATGGAGCCTTGATTTCCCAAGCCTCTGGGTCGAGGGGCACTAGCAAACTGATCTTCCTCATCTTCCTCCTCCGCCTCAAATTCGCGCCAACCTCTTTCCAAGTCAGGGACGTCGGTAACGTTGGTGTCTAGGAATACCTCCTCCTCCTCCTTCTCCTCCTCCTCCTCCGCTGCCTCCGGCACAGCTTCAACACAGCCCTGACTTGCCTGAGATGATGCACCCTGAGAGCTGATGCGCCACCTTGCACTAGCTCTGGACCCCGAACCACTGCCTAATGAAGACCGATGAAATTGTGAAACTGTCGGGCCTTGTGGATTTGACGGAGAGAAAGGCTCCGTGTCCACATCTGTGTCCGTCTCCTCCTCCGTCGCTGGCGGGACCTGTTGTTTCAGAGTGTCCAACAATCGTTCCAGAACTAAGATCACCACAATGCTCATGCTGACAAGGGCATTGTCCGCACTGACCATTTTGGTGGCTTCTTCAAAACTGGCAAGGATGGTGCAGAGCTCTTTCACCTGCCTCCACTCTCGGTGGCTCAACACCCCGAGGTCCGCACCGCTGCTTGTCAGGCCATGTGTCACTTCGTACTGCGTAATGGCATTGCGCTGCTGCCACAATCGCTGGAGCATGTGGAGGGTGGAATTCCAGCGTGTTGCCACGTCAACAATGAGACGGTTGACGGGGAGGCCGAGCTGACGCTGCAACGCAGCCAGGCGGGACGAAGCAGGGTGTGAACGGCGGAAGTGCGAACTTAGACTTCGAGCCTTCCTCAGCAGGCAGTCCAGACCCGGGTAGCTCTTTAGAAATTTCTGGACGACAAGGTTCATGACATGTGCCAGGCAAGGGATGTGCTCCAGCCTACCGATCTTAAGGGCGGCCAGCAGATTTTGCCCGTTATCGCACACCACCTTGCCTGGCACAAGGTTCTTGTCACCCAGCCAGCGCTCGGTCTCGTTGCGGAGAGCCGTCCACAGCTCCTGACCTGTGTGTGGACGGTCTCCAAGACAGATTAATTTCAACACGGCCTGATTTCTCTGGGCACGTGATGCCACCAGAGGACCTTGGGGGAAAGAACCCTGCACCATCCCTGCGGTTTTGAAGAGAGTGCGCCGAGCCTGAGAGCCACCGTCACCCCCAGAGACATCCACCCAGCTCACCCAGGGACCTGTCACAGAGATATAGCGGCCTTGGCCGTGCTTACTAGTCCATGTGTCGGTGGTCAGATGGACTTTTCCGGACACAGATGCAGACAACGCGCTTGAAATTTTAGATGACACGTGGCTGGCCAGGGCAGGGACGGCTTTTCTGGCAAAGAAATGCCTGCTCGGCATCTGGTATTGGGGGCAGGCAAGGGCCATGACGTGGCGGAACCCATCTGTGTCCACCAGACGGAAAGGCAACATTTCCAAGGCCAAAAGCCTGGCAATGCCGACATTCAGGCTTTTGGCTTTGGGATGGTTTGGGTTAAAGTGTTTCTTCTGCTCCCAAACCTGGAAGACAGAAGGCTGCTGCTAGACTGGCCGCTGTACGGCGTGCAGGTCGTCAACTGGTGGAAGGAGAAGGGGTAGGATGGGTCCCTGGTGGTGCTGGTGGTACTGGGTGACGGTGGTGCTGAAGCGGAGGCTGATCCCTGATCATGACTCTGAGAGACATGGGCAGCTGAGGAACGCTTGGTGGTGGCGGAGGAGGAGGAGGCGGAGACAGAGGGTGTGACAGTGGTTGGAGGCCCGGCGTCGGTCTGGCATTTTTTGGCCAAGTGTTGCCTCCATTTCAACTCATGCATTCGCTGCATGTGACTAGACATGTTGGTGGTGGTTAACCACCTAAGGGTCTTGCCTCTACTTATGCGTTTACGGCAAAGGCGGCATATGACATCGCTGGGTGAATCAGAGGCTTGCTCAAAGAAGGCCCAGGCTTGAGAGGTCCTGGACCTTTTTGACAGCGATAAGCGAGGAGCGGGGTTTGCGCTGACCGTGGCTGGCGGAATCATATCAGCGGACTTCTGCGACCGCCCTCTCCCTTTTTTGAGGCGGAACCCGTACTGACACTACCCCATCGTCTTCCTCCTCGTCCAGTGATGAAGCGCTCGCAAGCAAATTCTGCTGAAAAGACCACGTTGGATCCCCAATGTCGTCATCATCATCATCAACACAGGTGACTTCGTCGTCCTGACATTCTGCATCCAGGAGCTGCGGGCTACAAGCAAGAGGGACTGCAAGGCGTTGCCGACCGCCCGGGATTTTTGCCGATTGACCGGCTTCCTTCTCCTCCTCTGATGGCATCAGTAACTGGGCGTCAGAGCAGAGAAAATCATCCTCTTTGGCCTCTTGATCTTTTAACATGCCTTCTGACCTCAACCGCATTTTGTCATCGAGTTCTTCAGAAAATGGATTATCCACAGTGGTGGGTACACGAGTTGACAGTTGGGCTGCTTCATGTTGGACGGATGCTGTTGATGCTGAAGACGACATTTGTGGCCGTGACTGGGAGGACGAGGAGGTAAGACTGCTGGATGCAGGTTGCATTAACCACTGAAGGGACAGATTGGCGACGCTGTTCGTTACTGAGATTCACAGGGCCCTGACCCAGCAATGACAGGCCTGACGGTCCTGCAACTGTCGATCCGCTGGCATGCGTGTTGTCGCCAGCACTGGAAGGAGCACCTTCTCTCGTACCTCTACCTCCATGTTCTACCCCCCCCTTTGCTCGCTTACCACCGAATTTCGCTCCATGTTCAGAAATAATAAAAATTTGAGAAGGTATGGAAGAGTTTTTGGAAAGCTCATATTAAAAGACGGCAAATCCCAGCTATTCTTAAATCCCTCAAATCAAAGCAAAATTGCTGGATTCAAATTTAACTGCAAAGTAGATCTATCAACAAAGCTGGCATGCGCCAAAGTGAAAAAACACATATCTGAAATGTATTCGGATAATAAAGGTATTTTTGGCACCTATCAATTCACCTGTGGTGACTACAAAATTACTGTATTCAAATTTAACTGCAAAGTAGATCTATCAACAAAGCTGGCCTGCGCAAAGTGAAAAACACGTATCTGAAATGTATTCGGATAATAAAAGGTATTTTTGGCACCTACCAATTCACCTGTGGTGACTACAAAATTGCTGTATTCAAATTTAACTGCAAAGTAGATCTATCAAACAAAGCTGGCCTGCGCCAAAGTGAAAAAACACGTATCTGTAATGTATTCGGATAATAAAAGGTATTTTTTGGCACCTATCAATTCACCTGTGGTAACTACACAATTGCTGGATTCAAATTTAACAGCAAGGTGGCTCTATCAACAAATCTGGACTGGGCAAAAGTGCAAAAAAAACGTATCTGTAATGTATACGGATAATAAAAGGTATTTTTTGGCACCTTTCAATTCACCTGTGGTAACTACACAATTGCTGGATTCAAATTTAACTGCAAGGTGGCTCTATCAACAAATCTAGACTGGGCAAAAGTGCAAAAAACACGTATCTGTAATGTATTCGGATAATAAAAGGTATTTTTTGGCACCTATCAATTCACCTGTGGTAACTACACAATTGCTGGATTCAAATTTAACTGCAAGGTGGCTCTATCAACAAATCTGGACTGGGCAAAAGTGCAAAAAACACGTATCTGTAATGTATTCGGATAATAAAAGGAATTTTTTGGCACCTTTCAATTCACCTGTGGTGACTACAAAATTGCTGTATTCACATTTAAGTGCAAGGTGCCTCAATGAACAAAGCTGTAGTGCGCCAAAGTAAAAAAAACACATATCTGTAATGTATTCGGATAATAAAAGGTATTTTTTGGCACCTATCAATTCACCTGTGGTGACTACAAAATTGCAGTATTCACATTTAAGTGCAAGGTGCCTCAATGAACAAAGCTGTAGTGCGCCAAAGTCAAAAAACACGTATCTGTAATGTATTCGGATAATAAAAGGTATTTTTTGGCACCTATCAATTCACCTGTGGAGACTACAAAATTGCTGTATTCAAATTTAACTGCAAAGTAGATCTATCAACAAAGCTGGCCTGTGCCAAAGTGAAAAAACACGTATCTGAAATGTATTCGGATAATAGAAGGTATTTTTGGCACCTTTCAATTCACCTGTGGTGACTACAAAATTGCTGTATTCACATTTAAGTGCAAGGTGCCTCAATGAACAAAGCTGTAGTGCGCCAAAGTCAAAAAACACGTATCTGTAATGTATTCGGATAATAAAAGGTATTTTTTGGCACCTATCAATTCACCTGTGGTGACTACAAAATTGCAGTATTCACATTTAAGTGCAAGGTGCCTCAATGAACAAAGCTGTAGTGCACCAAAGTGAAAAAACACGTATCTGTAATGTATTCGGATAATAAAAGGTATTTTTTGGCACCTATCAATTCACCTGTGGTAACTACACAATTGCTGGATTCAAATTTAACTGCAAGGTGGCATTACCAACAAATCTGGACTGGGCAAAAGTGCAAAAAACACGTATCTGTAATTTATTCGGATAATAAAAGGTATTTTTGGCACCTTTCAATTCACCTGTGGTGACTACAAAATTGCTGTATTCACATTTAAGTGCAAGGTGCCTCAATGAACAAAGCTGTAGTGCGCCAAAGTGAAAAAACACGTATCTGTAATGTATTCGGATAATAAAAGGTATTTTTTGGCACCTATCACTTCACCTGTGGTAACTACACAATTGCTGGATTCAAATTTAACTGCAAGGTGGCTCTATCAACAAATCTGGACTGGGCAAAAGTGCAAAAAACACGTATCTGTACTGTATTCGGTATAATAAAAGGTACTTTTGGCACCTTTCAATTCACCTGTGGTGACTACAAAATTGCTGTATTCACATTTAAGTGCAAGGTGCCTCAATGAACAAAGCTGTAGTGCGCCAAAGTCAAAAAACACGTATCTGTAATGTATTCGGATAATAAAAGGTATTTTTTGGCACCTATCAATTCACCTGTGGTGACTACAAAATTGCAGTATTCACATTTAAGTGCAAGGTGCCTTAATGAACAAAGCTGTAGTGCGCCAAAGTCAAAAAACACGTATCTGAAATTTATTCGGATAATACAAGGTATTTTTGGCACCTATCAACCTGTGCTGACTACAAAATTGCTGTATTCTAATTTAACTGCAAAGTGGATATATCAACAAAGGTGGAATGGGCAAAATTGAAAATGAACACCTATCTGAAATGTATACTAATAATTAAAGTGGAGTTTTGCACCTAACAAAGAGACCTGCAGTTACTAGAAAAGATGTGTATCCTAATATAAGTTCAGGCTGCCCAATATCCAGGAAATATTTCAATAGAAAACTTAATAATAAAGCTATTGCAGTGCAATGTCTACACTAAGTCTTGGTGAACTTTATCCAGTATTCTTTATAGAGCTTGTCTGTGTTCGCCCGCGGGGCCCCCCTTCCCCGCCCCCCCCCCCCCCGTGACTTTACAGCGGTAGATGCTCCTTTAAAATTCTCTACCTAACTACATAAAATCTTCCAATCTCTAATCTAACTAAGTTTTAAGGATCACAGCTAACAGTAGAGCTTTCTCTGTGAAGAAATAGAATAATTTCGCTGAGCTGTTTGGACACAGGCAGAGCGCACGTCCTACTGCTCTGAGACGCTGAGAGACACTGAGGCTGAACATGAAGGGCTGTTCTATGTAAAACTAGGTCATGTGATTTTTTCCAGCCAATCGCAACCATCCACATCCCAGTCATGACGTCGCACACACATCTCACCCTGCTCTATTCTGTAAGCTGATTTTCTGGCCGCCAAAATGACAGGAGGCGCCGAAAATGGTGTGATCTTAATAGATGATGCACAGATTTTAACCTAAATTATCGCATGATCTAAAAATTTCGATCAACATAAAAACTGTGCCGATTTCAACTTTGTCGATAATAATCACTCAACACTAGCTATGACGCCTCCCCAAAACTTTGAGAAATGAGTCTGAATTCTTCTGGCTACATGCCTCAGCTACTATTCTGATGCATCAACCCGCCTGATGCCACACATATGCTGCCAACTGCTTTATCTGCCACCCACCATCCTTACCAGGGACTGGTATTGCCGCCTGCCTCCACACTCTCATTGTGCCACTCTGTGGCCACCTTCTCAACCTGTCATTTGCCACTCTGTGGTTTAGTGATGGTGCTGCCACCTCCACACTCTGTGATTGTGCCACTCTGTGGCCTACTGATGTTGCTGCCACCCCCACACTCTGTCATTGTGCCACTCTGTGGGCTAGTGATGTTGCTGCAGCCTTCTCAATCTGTCATTGTGCCACTCTCACAATCAGGATCCGGATTGTCTGGTGATTAGGTAGCCAAAAGCAGGAGTGGATACAGAACACAGAAGACATGAAAATATCCCATTTACTGGTCATCTCTGTTTTGGATCAACTCCTGTTTGTTTGTGGCTTTAGCAATGCTGATGGATTATTGACCTATTGAAATCAGTGTTTAACAGAACAGCTTCTGTCATAATCTGTGGAATCATCTGATGTAAAAGGAGTGTGCTCTTTGATGCTATTGTAGGATCTTGGCCCTCAGCTCGGTTCTTTCCAGCTGGCACTTACATTACCTTGTCAGGCTACGTTCCCACTTCAGTTATTTAGTCAGTTTTGCCCCTTTAACTGCTCAGAGAAGTGAAGTGTGAAGCGATGTCATACTAAAACACTGTATTGTATCAAGACCAAACCATGCTCCCTATGCATATTTGAGCATGGCACAATGTTCTACAACACCATACAGGCTCTCTGCAGCCATGAAATAACTGTTTTTTAAAGCGATTCGCCGCAAAAAACAAATTCGGGTCGAAAAGAATGTTGCCGAATAATTCGGCTAACTCGGCAAATCGAATTTTTGAGAAATTCGCCCATCTCTAATCATATCCTCAGTTTTGCCAACTTAAAAATTATAGTACAATATTTACAAAAATGTGAGGGGTGAACTCACTTTTGTGGGATACTGTATATCCAAGGAATACGCACCTACAAATAAGACTAATATAGTGACTATATTAAATGCAATACACTGTACACAATGCACATGTATTTTATCAAATTAAAATATATGCTGTATTTAACCTCACTTTAGTGGGTACTCTGTCTTCAGCTGTGGCATAGATTTTAGCCTCCACGTTTTATGATTTTACATTTTTTAATAAAGATTTCACTTATACTATGATATATTCACTGTGCTAAATTTATTTGGGCACACATTTTTCTTTGTAGTTGTCATATACATGTAACTATCCAACAGAATTACAAAAGGAGGATTCTACAGCAACGTAAGTTTTTTTCTGTACTCATACAGTAGGGGGATTATAAAACTTTCTGCTAGAAGACATTGTAATGAATAATTAATGGAAAAGACCTTGGTGTCTTTCTTGTGTTTAAGAATACTAGAACGTATGATTTATAGGTTATTGGAAATGGAATGTTGATCTGGGATTTTTTTTCCCTAAGATGAGGAGAATTGTCTGCTACTTCATGGGTGGGAAGGAGGAGTAACTCGATTGGCTTACTCTGGAATACAAAATGAAACACAGTGATATATGTGGGACCACCCTCTCTGAACAGTGGCTTTTGTTATGGATATATGCGTTTAATGTGAATATATGTAAATTGTATACTTTGTTGTATGTTGGTGAAAGCTTCCTCTACAGGTGGTCACCATTAGCTCTATATAGGACCTAGGTGAGCTGACCTACACATGCTTGAGAAAGGGGAGGGACCTCTCCAAAACATCGCAGCCTCAGTAGACAGGGACTGCCCGGACTCCTGAATACTCTTCATTAAACCTGGTTTGGGTAAAGAATTTTGATGTTGTGATCATCGTTCCATAGAGCCTACCGTACAGCTTAAAAGGATATGTATTCCTCGGAATTTTAGCAAATCCGTGAAGCCACCACTTGGGCCTGTGATCTGGATGCTACAATGCTTGCTGAATGTTGGCCATCTTGGAAGTGAACTTAATTATCCCTCACTGTTTGTATTTCTGAAGATTGCTTTACTTCTTTAGAATGTTTTTAAGAAGTTTGTAATAAAAGTTTTTCAAGAGTTTTAGCTATTGCGAGGAATTGGCCCATCATTCTAATTATCATTGTGCTTTACCAGGGCTGGAGACCCGTAGATGGTGCCGTTAGAGGGTATATATTCATAATTATACGTGGCGTTCTATATCACTACGTGACATTAAAAAAATTGCTACTATATTTATAAGCTCTCTTATGCTGTATAGAAATAAAAAGACAGTTAAAAAATTATGTCAACATAACGTGGACATTTGGTTAATGTTAGTAAACTATTTTGTGTGGTATAACTATCTGTCTTACGCGCAGACATTTTTTAAGTTTGAAAATGGCAAATTTTTCTAAATTTCCACGACATTTTGAGGTGTTTCAGAAATAAACAATGTGTCACGAAAAATCATTCTCTGAATCACATGGATAGGTAGAACCATTACAAAGTTATGCCCACTTCAAATGACACATCAGATTTAAAAAAATGGGGTTGTGTCATAGAGGTCAAAACTGTCTGCAGCAGCAAGGGGTTAACCTGGCTCTGAGAGAAGCTTATACTGCTTTTCAAGATGATCCTTCCCTTGTTTTAAAGCAAGCTTGGCAATCTGTTAAATCAAAATATGAACTATGGTTAGCCGGGAAAGAGAAGATGGCATTTTCTTGTAGAAAGGCACAGCCTTTCCGATATGGAAATAAATGTGGGTGGCTTTTAACTAAATTGGCTAAGAGTTCTGTGGGGGATCTCACCTGTTTCCCTTACATGATCAACTGGGCCAACTGCAGTCTCATACACTAAAAATTAACGAGATTTACTGTGACTTCTATGAGGCTTTGTATACAAAGGGACTGACAATTTTGACTGAGACACCTTCTTTATTGAAGAGGTTGCAGTTGCAGAGGCTAACTGATGGGGAAAGGGAACTATTAGATGCCCCTATTACTGAAGAGGAGTTAAATAATGACATAAAATCTCTTAAAGTGAATAAGTCACCAGACCCTGATGGGTACACTGGGGAGTTTTATAAAACCTTGAGAGAGCATATTTCTATAGCTTGGCTGAGTCTTTTTAATGGTTACTTAAAAGGGAGGAGGGAGTCCAGCTCAGAACAACATGTCACATATTAAACTATTGTCTAAGTCAGGGAATGACCTATCTCAGATCACCTCTTATAGACACATATCATTGATCAATGTAGATTTCAAAATAATGTCCAAAATAAAATAGACTGGCCACAATGCTCCCAAAACTAATGGCTCCTCCACAGGTAGGCTTCATCCAGGGAAGGTCAGCAATCATTCAATATACATAGGATATTGGCAGTTCTACACAACATTAAGCTTAATCCCTCTATGAATCCAACTCCTTTGATTATGGTTATAGACCCTGAGAAAGCTTTTGACAGTGCATCATGGGAATGACTGTATGGAGTGCTGGATCATATCGGTTTCTGTGGTCCCTTTAATAAATTCCTTCAAACACTATACAAATCACAAATAGCAAGGATTAGTACAATGACAAAGCAGCAATGGCAAGGATTAGTTTCTTGTCTTCAGCATTTTCTTGCAAAAAGGTACACGCCAGGGGTGCCCATAATCACCCCTTCTTTTCAGTTTGTCTCTAGCTCCCCTAGCTTGAGCTATTTAAAAGGTAAAGGACATAGCAGGTATCCGAGTAGGGGATCAAGTTGTTAAATCCGCCTTATTCACAGATGACATTCTTATTTTTATGGCATATCTGATGTTGGAGGCCAGATGTGTTTTTAAATTATTGGATTCCTATGGAGCATTATTTGGATTAAACGTGAGTGTTTCCAAGTGTAAATTACAGTATTTTACAGATCTTTCCAAAAAGGTTCATTAGCAGCATCATTGAGGAGTAACTCTGCCTGTACAAATAGCTAAAAATAGTTTGCAAAATAGATAATAAATCTTGGGGTAACACTTGAATTTAAAAATCAAATTACCCCACAATGATAAAGAAAATTGAAAATAAATTAGAGGTGAGGTTCCTTGCCTTTATTATCTATGGGATGCTGTTGTTTGGTAAAGATTCTAAGTTTTCGTAAACTTCTTTACCCTCTCCAAACCATTCCATTGCTTATATGGATATTAAATGAATTTATAAAGTGTTTACATCTTTTAGATGTTCTAATAAGCATCTCAGAATAGTAGTAAATCCTGAATTTCTTAAATGGAAAGCTGAAAGGATTAGTACAGTGAAAGATTTATTCTACCCTCAAGAAGGTAGATTTTTAATGTTTTCTGAACTATAAAAAACTTACAATGTCTCTTAATCACTTTTTTTGGGGTACTCACAGATAATACGTTTTTTGGAGGCTAGGGATGAGCGATTATAGTCGACAAAGTTGAAATCGGCACGGTTTTTAGGTTGATTGGAAATTTCCGATCACGCGACAATTTAGGTGAGAATCTATGCATAATCTATTACTATCGTGCCCTTTTCGCTGCTTCCTGTCATTTTAGCGGCCAGCAAATCAGCTTAGAGCATAGAGCAGGGTGAGCTGGGTGTGCGACGTCATGACTGTGATGTGTATGGTTGTCATTGGCTGGAAAAATCACATGACCTTGTTTTGCATAGAACAGCGTTTCCTGTTCTTCATCATTGTGTCAGTATCTCTCATTAGAGCAGAACGTGTGCTAGATCTAGCCGCAATACAGCTCAGCTCAGCTCAGCTCAGAGACACAGTTCTCTTTATTCACACAGACAACTATGCTTTTAGCTGTGAACATTAGAACATAGGTAGATTAGAGAATTTCAGCTCTTAGTTAGACAGAGACTTTTTAAAGAAGCATCTAGCGCTGTACAGCCGTGGGGCGGTGAAGGGAGGTGCGGGCAAACACAGACAGACAGGCAGGCAGGCTTTTGAAAGGAGAGTGTATATTGTGCAGCCCAGACTCTGTTTTGAAACTGCATTGAAATGGCTTTTTTTTTACCAGCTTTTGGCCAGCACACCTCACACCTGAGGTGAAATAGTACCTTTTATTTTATGCAGCCCAGTTTTGTTCAAAGACCCACCTTGTACTTACATTAGGATACAGACATTGTCTAGTAACTGCTGTTGTATTTCATTGTTGCAAAACCCACATTTTATTATCTGTCTCAATTTTAAAAAGGTGTTTTTCACTTTGGCGCAGCCCAATTTTGTTCAAAGACCCATCTTGTACTTATATTAGGATACAGAAATTTGCTAGTAATTGCAGGTGTATTTCATAGGTGCAAAACCCACCTTTTATCATCCATCTCAATTTTAAATAGGTGTTTTTCACTTTGACGCAGCCCATTTTTATTCAAAGACACATCTTGTAGTTATATTAGGATACAGAAATTTGCTAGTAATTGCAGGTGTATTTTATAGGTGCAAAACCCACCTTTTATTATCTGTCTCAATTTCAAATAGGTGTTTTTCACTTTGGCGCAGCCCAATTTTGTTCAACGATCCATCTTGTACTTATATTAAGATACAGAAATTTGCTAGTAATTGCAGGTGTATTTCCTAGGTGCAAAACCAACCTTTTGTTATCCGTCTCAATTTTATAATAGTTGTTTTTCTCTTTGGTGCAGCCCAGTTTTGTTCAAAGACCCATCTTGTACTTATATTAGGATACAGAAATTTGCTAGTAATTGCAGGTGTATTTCATGGGTGCAAAACCCACCTTTTATTATCCGTCTCAATTTTAAATAGGTGTTCTTCACTTTGGTGCTGCCCAGTTTTGTTCAAAGAGCCACCTTCTACTTAAATTTGGATACAGAAATTTTGTAGTTACTGTTGGATTATTTCATTGGTGCAAAAACCACCGTTTGCTATCTGTATAACTTTTAAATAGATGTATTGCACGTGGTGCGGCCCTAGTTTTTTTCAAATAGCCACGTTGTATGACAATTCTGATAGAAAAATTTTCTAGCAACTGTTCTCGTTTGTCATTGCTGCAAAAAACGCAATTTCTCATCCGTGTAACTTCTGAATAGTTTTAATGTGCTCGGTGAATCTCAGTTTGGCGCAGATAGCGCTCTAGTATGATATTTTGTTAAAAACTATCAATTCCAAGTCCTACTGGGCAGATGTAAATCCCTGAGACTGAAGGAAGAACACTGTTGATTTTGTCTTATGGTTCTTCCACCAGACCGCATTTCACAGGTACTCGCTAGAAACATTTCAGTTTCTAATCCTAGTTGGCTGTAGGAAATTAGAGGGATTTAAGAATAGCTGTGATTTGCCGTCTTTTAATAAGAGACTGTCAAAAACTCTTCCATACCTTCTTAAATTTTTATCTTTCTGAACATGGAGCGAAATGCAGGTGGTAACCGAGCAAAGAGTGGTGTAGGACATGGAAGTAGAGGTACGAGAGAAGGTGCTCCTTCCAGTGCTGGCGACAACACGCAAGCCAGCGGATCGTCGGTTGCAGAACCGTCAGGCCTGTCATCGCTGGGTCAGGGTCCTGTGAATCTCAGTAAAGCGTCGCCAATCTGTTCTTCAGTGGATAATGCAACCTGCATCCAGCAGTCTTACCTCCTCGTCCTCCCAGTCACGGTCAAAAATGTGAATGTCCAGTTCAACTAAAATGGTGGTTGAAAGATTCCTTTTTCAGGCACTTTTTAATCTGTGGGTCAGACAGGTTTAAGGGTCATGCTGTGGCCAAGGACAGGTATAGTCAATGTCCAGTTCAACTAAAATGGTGGTTGAAAGACTACTTTTTCCGGCAATTTTTAAATCTGGGGGTCATGCAGGTTTGGGGCTCATGCTGTGGCCCAGGACTAGAGATGGGCGAATTTCTCATAAATTAGATTCGGTCACTTCGCTGAATTTTCCGACAAAATTTTTCGGTCCGAATTACTTTGGGACGAATCACATTAAAAAACAGCTATTTCCAGGCTGCACAGAGCCTGGAGGGTGCTGTAGAACGTTGTACCATGCTTAAATATGCAGAGGTAGCTTGGTTTGGTCTTCATACAATGTTGAGTTTTAGTATGACACGCACATGACTGCCAACGCTCTTGGAATCGCTTCACTATAAAATAAATAAAGTAAAGTCATGCCAGCGAAAGCTTGAAAAAAACAAGCTGAGAGCTCAGTTGGTAACATTAGTGACAGAGTGTGGAGGTGACGACGGTAGCCACAGCAGTATGAGGTCAGAGAGTGGCATAATGACATTCTGGAGGTGGCAAAAACAGGAGTAGGCCACAGAGTGGCACAATGACACAGTGTGGAGGTTACGGCAGCAGCCACAGCAGCAGCATGAGGTCAGACAGTGGCACAATGACATTCTGGAGGTGGCAAAAACAGGAGTAGGCCACAGAGTGGCACAATGACACAGTGTGGAGGTCACGGCAGCAGCAGCATGAGGTCAGACAGTTGCACAATGACATTCTGGAGGTGGAAAAAACAGGAGTAGGCCACAGAGTGGCACAATGACACAGTGGGGAGGGCACGGGAGCACAGAATGGGCAGGCATGGGACAATACATTTTTGGAGGGGGGAAAAAAAAGGATAGGGCCACAGATGGACAAAGACACAGGGGGGGGTCCGCACAGCACATGAGGGCAACAGTGGCACAATGACATTCGGAGGGGCAAAAAAAGTAGTAGGCCACAGAGTGGCACAATGACAGAGATGGATTTTACGGGACACACAAGGGTCAAAGGAGGGACTTGACACAGGGGGGAGGCACGGGAGCAACAACAACAAGGGCAAAGGGGAAAAAAAATGGGGAGGTCCCGACCCGGAAATTTGGGGGACCCTACATTCGGAGGTGCAAAACAAGTATGCCCGAGTGGGACAAAGACACATGTGGGGGGCACGGGAGCACACATAGGTCAACGTGGCACAAGACATTCTGTAGGGGGCAAAAACTGGAGTAGGCCCCCAGAGTGGCACAATGACCAAGTGGAGGTCACGCACACAGCATAGGCAGGCATGACAATGACATTCGGGAGGGGCAAAACAGAGTACCCACAATGGCAAAATACAGGAGGGGAGTTCCGGCACCCAGCAGCATAGGTCAGAGAGGGGCACAATGACACAGGGGGGAGGGCACGGAAACAAAAACAAAAGGCAAAAAGGGTCAGAAGTGGCAAAATACACAGTGGGATTGACGGCTCAACACAGCAGCAGCGAGGCGGGCAGGGGCACAATGACTTTCTGGAGGTGACAAAAACAAGTGGGCCACAAGGGGGACAATACAAGTGTGGAGGGCACGGCAGCAGCAGCATGAGGTCAGCAGTGCACAATGACATTCTGGAGGGGGCAAAAAACGGGAAAGTAGGCCACTGAGTGGCACAATGAACAGTGTGGAGGTCACGGCAGCAGCACATAAGGTAAACCCAGTGGCACAATACATTCTGGAGGTGAGAAAACAGTAGAAAAAAGGCAGGCCACAGATTGGCACAATGACAGAGAGTGGAGGTGACGGCAGCAGCAATAGCATGAGGTCAGAGAGGGGGCACAATGACATTCTGGAGGTGGCAAAAACTGGAGTAGGCCACAGAGTGGCAGAATGACACAGTGTGGAGGTCATGGCAGCAGCCACAGCAGCAGCATGAGGTCAGGCAGTGGAACAATGACATTCTGGAGGTGGCAAAAACGGGAGTAGGCCACAGAGTGTAACAATGACAGAGATTGAGGTGAAGTCGTCAGGAGCTACAGCATGAGGTCAGAGAGTGTCACAGTGACTCATTGTGTATGTCACGGCACCAGCAAAAGCAGCAGCAGCTTGAGGTCATATAGTGGCACAATGACAGAGTGTGGAGGTGGGTGGCAATACCAGTCCCTGGTAAAGATGGTTGGGGGCAGATGAGAAACTGTCAGCAATGTGTGAACATCAGGCGGGTGGCGGCATCAGAATAGTGGCTGAGGCGGGTAGTTTAACCCGACTCATTCTCACAGTTTGGTGAGCGTCATGGCTGATGTAGTCTGACGCCTAAGGCATTGGTGTGGGGAAATCCTGGCCGATCCATGCCTGATTCATCTTGACAAAGGTCAGTCGTTCCACATTTCCCTGGAAACAAGCGGTTCCCTTTGGGAGTAACGCTGGCCCCCGCCGCACTGAACACCCGCTCCTGATGCCACACTACTGGCCGGGCAGGACAGCTTCTCCACTGAAAAACTGGGCAAGTTGCGGCCACACATCCATTTGACTGCCCATAGTCCAGGGGATCTTCTAACTGGGGTGGCAGAGTACGTCCAAGTAGGCCACCACCTATTGGTTCAGGGACTGCTCCAGTCCTGCTGCTGCTGGCGACTATCCTCCTCACTAGGCGGTGAAGGAAGCTGCTCATAAATGACTCCAACTTAGGTTGCTGCTGATGGAGCGGTACGGCTCCTATCCCCCCACATTCCCACAGCCGCGGCAGTAGTACGGAGCGCCGAAGAACCCCCCGGTCAGACCTGTCATAGAGGGACGATGCCGCACATAGGGAGCGGCCAACTGACTACAGAGGATTTCCCTATAGTATTTTAGTTTTTTCCTCCCTCTCAATACTGGGAAAAAGTTCCCATTTTGGACCGGTAGCGAGGTCCAATAGGGTGAGAGCCAGAAGTCCCTCCCTCTACCGATGCTGACTATTCGGCTGTCACTACCAGCAAATCAGCATGCTGCGGGCCCCTCTGCACAAGTGACTCTGAGGGGCTCCCTGCCTCCATCCCCACTGTATACTGCCACATGCTTGCGGATCATCTGCCTCGTCTTCCTCACTCCATACCTCCCCAACTGCTTTCCCGCTCCTCCTCTCTTGTCTCCTAGGTAGAAAATCCACTCATTTCACCAGACTATGCTTTTGCTCCAATGTTCTCCTCCTCCCCCCCACATTTCAGTCCCCCACCCAATCATGTGGCCGCGAGATGTGTCGCCCACTCTCCAGTCCCCTGCCCAGACAGATTTTTCAGCATCTTTCCAGGGCATGAAGCAGTGGAATGACGTTATTCATCCCGTAGTCCTGGCGACTGACAAATAACGTGGACTCATCGAATGGCCTCAACAAATGCAGTTTTCAAAGCATGACTGCCACTGGCTGACATCAAAGTTTCACAGGGGGGTACTCCTGTCCACCTGGATTATCAAAAAATCGTTAAATTGGGCCCTTTCTCTGTTCTTACAGTCGGGCCAACATGTTTCAGGCTGGAATTCCAAAAGGGTGAAAACATCGCATATGAGAGTGTGTTGGGGAGGCCCCTGCTGCCCCCTGCAACTCGAGGAGGGGGTTTCCTGGGTTTGTAGGAATGGATATAGTGCATGCACAGTTTCCTGGCCATTTTCATAATCTTCTGAAGATCGGTGGAAGACTTCAGGAACCTTTTCACAATTAGATTGAACACATGCACCATGGAGGGCACATGGACCATCCCTCTTCGGTGCAGCGCGGACACCATGTTACTCCCATTGTGGGTCACCATAGTTCCGATTTGCAGTTGGCGCGGAGAAAGCCACACATCGATTTCTTGCTGCATGACCCGGAGCATTCCCCCTGTGTGACTTAGTTCGCCGAGGCAAGCCAGGTGTAGAACTGCGTGAAAACCGCTGTGCCCTACACATGTGGTATGATGGAGCAGTACTTGTGGAGGCTGAGATGGTGGAGGTGGGGGAGGAGGAGGAGGCGGACCTTGGCGCAGGAGCCGCAGTTTGACAACGTGGAGGAGGAAGCGGTGTCTCCTGTCCAAGTTGTTGGTGTGCCTGGGCGAAGCACATTCAACCCAAGGGGCTATAAAGGACATTTTACGGGCCCTGACCGTAGTTGCAGCTCCAGACGTCCACGCTGCCGGCCCCTTTGGGAAAACAAACCGATAAGCCAAGGACTGGCCCACTTTCTGTTCTACATATTTATGAAGTGCGGTACTCTGCCTTTTGGAAAAGAAATTACGCTTGGAACCTCCACCTGGGCTCGCACAAGCCATTAGTTCTCTGAATGGTGCAGAGTCCTCCATTTGGAAAGCGAGGGACTGCAGTACCAACAACATGGACAGGAGCAGGGTCAGCTGCTGCACCTTAGGATGGTTGGACGCATACTGTTGTCTCTTTGCAATCGCCTCGCTGAACGACTGCTGGCGCCATAAGTAGGAGCATCTGGAGCGGGAGATGATGGCAAAGAGAATCAGCTCCCTTCTGCAGAGGTGGTGGAGCCTTGACTGGCTGCAATGGCATGCGTTCCACTGGCCGCTGCGGCGGCAGGATGGACCACCACATCTGAGCCACGGTTCTCCCAGGCCACCAGATGGTGACGCTGCATGTGTTGACGCCGTGGTGCCAATGTTAGCTCCCTGGCCATGCTTCACTTTCTGCCCACAGATTCTACATATAACCCATATTTGGCTCCTCCGGTGTCTTAGCAAAGAACTGCCACACCGCTGAGTATCGGATTTTACCGCCAACGCTCCGCACTGAGTGACTACTACGCTGCCTCGCTGATCCCCTGTGCCGCTACTTTCTTGGACCTGCGAAGCGGGTTTTCTACCCAGTGACCGCTTGGCTCCCGACCTCACACTGCTGCTACCCTGCTGACTCACGGCCACACAACCCACTTGCTGGCTGCGCCGCTGCCTGACGCGCAAGCTGATGCCCTCTTCTCCTGACGATGATTAAGCCCTTGCTTCACCCGGCTCCCAAGTGCGGCCGGCTACATCATCATCTATTTGTGTTTCATCGTCACTGCTGTCCTCATCACCGGTCTTGGTATGCAGAGGCTGACCCATCACAACATGACCTCCCATGCCACTCTCCACATCTATATTTTGCCGCCTACTGCAAGAAGCAGGGGATAGTGGCGCTGAGCCCAGACCACATAGTAGATCTCTGGCTGAGAGAACCGGATGGGACAGAGGCGGGTTGAGGACAGGTGAGGGTCGCTGACCCGCTCCCGGGCCATGCCAACTAAGGGTTGTGTCTGATGATCCCACCGACTCTTGGCTGGGGTTGTCAGATGTCATCTGGGAGGAAGTGGATGACCTAGTCAACCAATCAAGAACCCTTGAGTTGCTAGTCAGCACACGGCCGCTAGATGACAGCGGTAGTTGTGACCTTACCGAGTGACCCCTGCTGCGACGTCCCCTTGCTATGCTGCGACCTGGGCCTGCTCCAGGAATGTTTGTGCCACTGCCACTCGCAGGTGAAGAGCCTGCCACCTCTCTGTCTGACATACTGTTTGTTCTAAAATGTACAGACACTGTTTGATGAAGATATCTGTATATGATAAATACACACCCTGTATTTGACTCCAAATGAACCCACTAAGAAGCTTGGGTAACCCTTGGATATAAATTGCGCTCCACAAATGGGCAGGAAAAATTGACTTGCATGTGCCTTTTAAAAACTCTGTGTATTTTACTGAATATAAAAGCACAAACAGGCTTAATTAACCTTCGGATATGAATTATGCTACAGAATTTCTTCTGTGGCGGTGAAAAACAAAGTTTCTTTTACTGAGTACAACTGCAGAAAAATACTTAGTTAACCCTTGGATGTAAATTGCGCAAAAGAATTGAGCAGCCAAAAACTATGAATTATGCTACAGGAAAAATGTCTTTTTTTGCAGGTGAAAAGGACGGTTTCTTTTAGCCACCACAGCAGCAGAACAATGCTTAATTAACCCCTGGATGTAAATGCGCAAAAGAGATTGAGCAGCCCAAATAACTCAGCTTTGTAGCGTGTTAACAATGGCATGTATTTTACGCTACACAACAAGAAAAAAACTTGTAATAAGAATTAAGAATTGAGCAGCCAAAAATGAAGTAATATTTGTATTGTAAAAACGCTGTTACTTTAAATGAATACAACAGGAACATGGGTTAGATCAAACCCCTTGATATTCAATGTGTGTGACAAAAAGTTTAAAATTATAATCATC
>JAODAL010034237.1:0-44518 GCA_025379985.1 Phyllomedusa bahiana
AAAAAGGGGGCTCATAACAAAGCTTGACTACCAAAAAGTGAAAAAAACCCCTGCCTGAAATGTATACGGGATAAAAAAGTATTTTTTGCCCATCAATTCACCTGGGTGACTACAAAATTCTGTATTCAAATTTAACTACAAAGAAGCTTATGAAAAAAGCATACTGAAAAAGTGAAAAAAACACCTGTCTGAAATGTATCGGGATAATAAAAGGTTTTTTTTGGGCACCTATCAATTCACCTGTGGGCCCCAAAATTGCTGTTTTAAAATTTAACTACAAGTAGTCTATGAACAAAGCATACTGCCCAAAAAAGAAAAAAACCCCTGTCAAAAATTTATAGGATAATAAAAGGTTTTTTTTGGCACCTTTAAATTCCCCTTTGGGGTGATAAAAAAATTGCTGTATTAAAATTTAACTGCAAAGACCCTTATAACAAAGCTGTACGCCCCAAAGTGAAAAAACATATCTGAAATGATTCGATAATAAAAAAAATTTTTGGTCCCTTTCAATTCCCTGTGGTGACTACAAAATTGCTGTATCACATTTAACTGCAAAGTAGCTCTATCAAAAAACTGTACTGCGCCAAAGTAAAAAAACCGTACTGAAATGTTTTTCGAAAAAAAAGGTATTTTGGCCCCTTTTCAATTCACCTTGGTGAATAAAAAATTGCTGTATTCACTTTTAAGTGCAAGGTGCCTCAATAACAAAGCGATGCGCCCAAGTGAAAAAACACGTATCTGAAATGTATTCGGATAAAAAAGGTTTTTTTTGGCACCTTTAAATTTCACCGGGGGTGACTACAAAATTGCTGTATTCAATTTTAACTGAAAAGTAGATCTTCAAAAAAGCTGGCCGCGCCAAAGTGAAAAAAACACGTATCGAAATGTATTCGATAATAAAAGGTTTTTTTTGGCACTTATCAACCTGTGCTGATAAAAAATTGCTGGATTCTAATTTAACTGCAAGGGGGCTATATCAACAAACGGAATGGCAAAATTGAAAAAACCCCTATTAAAATGTATAATGAAAATAAAGGGGAGTTTTGCACCTAACAAAGAGACCTGCAGTTACTAGAAAAGATGTGTACCCTAATAAAATTCAGGGCTCCCCAATATCCGGGAATATTCAATAAAAAAACTTTAAAATAAAGCTATTGCAGTGCAATGTTACACAAAAGTCTTGGTGAACTTTATCCTATTTCTTTAAAGAGCTTGCTGGTTTCCCGCAGGGGCCCCTCCCCTGCTCCCCCCCCCCCCCCGTGCTTTGCCGGTAGATGCCCCTTTTAAAATTCTCTACCTAACTAATAAAATTTTCAAATTCTGATTAACTAAGTTTAAAAATCACAGCTAACAGTAGAGCTTTCTTGTGAAGAAATGGGGAAAAAATTTTTCCTTGAGCTTTTTTGGCCCAGGAGGGCGAACGTCCTACTGCTATGAGACGCTGACAGACACTGATATAAACAGGGAAGGGCTGTTCTATTTAAAACGAGTCATGTGATTTTTCCCAGCAATCGAAACCATAAACCCCCCCCGTCAGACTCGCCACACTCCCCCCCTGCCTATTCTAAAAGCTGATTGGCGGGCCGCCAAAGTGACAGGAAGCGGCGAAAATGCCGCGATATTAATAGATGATGCTCAGATTTTAACCTAAATTATCGCGTGATCTAAAAAATCCGATCAACATAAAACTGTGCCGATTTCAACTTTGTCGATAATAATCGCTCAACATTATTTATGTAATATCTTGCACATATTTAGATGCACTGTAATATGATTGATGTTTTATCTTAAATGATTCTTGATTGTATTAACTGTTCACTATATATATACTTCCTGTGATCACTTTTAACACTGCTTGACAAAGGCCCTGTGCGGGGGGCTGAAATGTCGCTTGTTTAAGCATGGAGGAATAAACTACTCTTTGTTTGGAGTTCTTGAGGAGTGCCGAGGACTTTTTTTCATTTGGTGGTATTAAAATAAAATGGGGTGGCATCAAAATTGCCACATGGGTAATTCAGACTCTTCGGTTCTCGGCATATTCACAAACAATATTAATGTTAAAGCAAATATCAATTAAATTTTCAAAGGACCCACTGCAAAGGGGGACAAGACAGGGATCCCCCTTTTCCCCCCTTATTTTTTAAATTTGCCTTTAAAAACCTTTTTGCAGGGGTATTGGGGAAATTTTGACCTTTTCTCGGGGACCGGAAAGGGGAGACAAGGAGGTGAACCGCTTTGTTTGCGACGATCTCAACTATTCATGTCTGCTCCCGACCCCAGTCTCTCCAGTGCGGGTTGCTGCGATATTTCCACGCTATCAGGGTAAAAGTAAACGGGGTCCAAGAGTGAATTTTTAGAAATTGGCCCAACATCACTCCCAGGGGCGAACAGGGGAAAAAAGACTTACCGGCTCAGAAATTACATCACCTATTTGGGTATCAAGGTGGGTCGGCCCCGGACTCATGAAAAAATTTTTAAATTTTCCCCCTCTTATAAATAAAATCTCCCCGGTCGAAACGTTTGGACCTCCTGCCACTGTCATTGCCCGGGAGATGCCACGCCTAAAGATGGTCTGCTTCCAAGCTGTTACCCGCTACAGACCCTCCCAATCCTGCTCAAACATACAGCATCAACCCCATTAACTCATCTTCTCCAGTTTTTTAAGGGCGGGAAAAAACCCCGTATTGCGTACATAAAAGTCCTGCCCGTTAGGCAGTGGACTGAAACTCCGGGTGTTAGGGTTTAACCTGGCCTGCTTGTCGGCACATGTAGACTGGATTGGGGGGGCACTCCCGCTTCAAGGGGATTTAGAAAGAGAGTTAATGCGCCCTTGGGCCCCCCAGGCCTTTTCTCCATACTAAGTACCCTAAGCTCTTCTCTGATTAAGTTGTCTCCATTTTCCCAGGGCACATAATGGGGCCTGGAAGGAGCTGAGGGAAAGCTTAGGCCCCTTTCCCTTCGCTCTCTCCAAGGGGGCATGCCCATTTGGGGGCCATCCCGAGTTTCCGCGGGTCAGAGCAACCCCATTTTAGGGAAATGAGGGAGGGGTCGGCCCAAAGCGGGACAGTAATCAAGTGATTTTCGGAGATGGCTAAAGCCCCCGGAGATGCTCGAAGAAATTCTCCTTACCCGAATCACAGCTTTTGGGTGCATCAGCTCTTTCATTTCTGTAATGGGGGGACTAAAAGAGTCCCAGGAGCCATCCCTAAAAATTTTGACCTTTTGTCCCCAAAACCACTAAAAGGAGAAAAATTTCTACAGGCTCTATGCTGATATGAGAGGGTGGGTGGAAAAGGGTAGTTCTCAGGCATTCCACTACTGGCCGCCCATTGGGAAATGCCCAGATCCCCTATGATCCTGAAGGGGGTTTGGGGAGCATCCGAAACACACATCTGCGGGAAACCCGGCGGGAAACTTACTTCAAAATAATTACAACCCACTACCCTTCAATTTTCCCCCCCCTCAGAACTTCCCCCAAGATTTCAGCATGCCCTAAATGGGCCCCCAAAATAAAAGGACCTATTCACGGTCTTTGGGGAAAGCAGCTTACACAAACCCACTGGGACACAATCCCTTCAATATTTTCACTTCATTCGGGGCACCCCAGGAAACACTATGAAAATCCTGACTTCCCCGCCCCCGGCCTCCGGACACGGGTAGGGGGGGGGTTTCTGAGGATCAGCTCACCCACCGTTTCCGGAATGTTCACATTGCCCCTTTTGGGAGCAAAACGAAGCCTCTTCAGTTATGGTAACCCCCCCTCCCCTCAAACTCCGGGCTAAAGCCTTTGGGGATTATCTTTTTAGCGGACAACTGGGACAAGAGGGTAAGGGGATCCCAACCCCAGGGTTCTTCGACGTTGGAGAACCTTTAAGAATCGCATTATTTCTGACAGAGAGATAAAGCCCCCTTTTGCAAGGGCAAGATACCGATTGGTACTGTGGAGGGAATTGGGGGGACCTGGGGAGACTTCAGGTCTGAGGAACTTTGGACTTGATAGAGGTTCCTTTAAAAACCATATGGGCGCTGAGACGAAGTAGGACCAGTTGCACTTTGTAGTGTTGATATTTTGTTTAATTTAATTTCTTTTTACCCTTGTAAATTGAGGTTTTCTCTGTAGTAATCTCCATATTCCAGGGACAGGCCCGGAGATTATGCAAAGTGTGATATGACCCCTATTACATGTCAAATATGTGTTTATTGTTTAAATGTTTGAAAATGCAATAAAATTTGTTTTAAAAAAAAAAAAAGGACGCCACTGCTGAGATGTCAAATTTTTTTGCATGATAACCAAGCCATTCTTCTTTGCTCGCTGTGCAGGGACTGTACCTTTACTGAATTTGACCATTCTCATAAATTAGAACCCTTTCAGAACAGTCATGCTTCCAAAAACAAAGCCTGGACTTGGACAAAATACCCTAGCAGTAAAGCGCATGACTGCTCCCTAAGCTGCCAAAACCTCTCAGGAGACCCAAGTCCAGCTCTAGGCTGACCAGACCAGAGGCATGACTGCATACTACAGACAAGCAGCAGAGACTCCCCAGCAGACCCAAGCCCATCTAATGGCTGACAAAGTGTGATACGCTAATCAACAAACTACTACTTGGGTTGATATATGTAATACTGTTTTCTATTACTTTCTGTTGCTCTATCACATAAAATAACAAGTATTTGTGAAGTGCAAAGAAAATGATACGTGCTTTTACAAATGTTTTTGTGAAAAACTGAAAATTGTGACAAGCAGATGTCTTCAGCCTCCCTGAGTCAATAATTTGTGGAACCACCTTTAGCTGCAATGACAGCTGCAGGTCTGCTGGGTTATGTCTCTACCATGTTTAGTGTCATTGTCCTACTAGAAAGTGAACCTATGCCCCAGTCTCAAGTGTTTTGCAGCCTCTAACAGGTTTTCTTCCAGAATTGTCGTTCATTTAGCTTCATCCATCATCGATTCACCTTTAACCAGCATGATGCTGCCATCACCATGCTTCATGGTGGGGATGGTGTGTTCAGGGTGATGTGCAATGTTGGCTTTCCTCCACACATAGCGTTTGGCATTTAGGCCAAAAAGTTCAATTTTGATACCATCTGACCAGAGCCCATTCTTCCACATCCTTCCTGTGTCCCCTATGTAACTTTTTGCAAATTGCAAACAGGATTTCTTAAGGCTTGCTTCCAAAAATGGCTTTCTTCTTGACACTCTACCAGAGCTGTGGATCTCTGCAGCTGCTCCAGAGTGACTTTGGGCCTCTTGGCTGCTTCTCTAATTAGTGCTCTCCTTGTCACAACCATCAGTTTAGGTGGACAGCCATGTCTTGGTAGGCTAGCAGTTGTACCATACTCCTTCCATTTATGAATAATGGATTGAGCAGTGCTAGGTAAGATATTCAGCGATTGGGCTATTTTTTTTTTAAACCTAAACCTGCAGAACACTTTGCCACAACTTTATCCCTGAGCTGTCTGATGTGTTCTTTGGTCTTCATGAGTGTTACAATGTGCGCCACAGACCCTGCTTCTGACCTCAGACACGTTAGTGTCTTCTGTTGCCGTCCTGGCCGGCACTCACCTCTCCCTGCTCTGCTTCCTGCCTCTGCCTGTGGCCAGCATGCATGCCAGCTCTTTAAGATTTAAAGGGCCAGCATGCACCTGACCTCCAATAACTGGCCACTTGCATCTTTATTAGGTCACTTTCCTGTGCACTCCCTGCCAGTTTGTTGGTGTTCTTGCCTTGAGTTTGCGCTACTTTACTGAGTTTGTTTCCTGTTTTTAATCCTTGCTTACAGACTTCTGACTACTCTTTGCATGCCACTTGCCCTGACAACCTTGCATGTGACCTGACTATGCTTCTGCCTTCATCCTGTTTATCTCATTGGCTTTTTGGCTGTCACCACGAGCAGCTCCGTCATGATTAGCGACCTTGGAGTTCCCCTCAGCCAAGTCCATCCCACCGCATGGTGGGCTCTGATGAATGCCTAGGGGTTCTTTAGACCTTATGTGGTTAGTGTCATCTCTTGTGGTGATCCAGCGGATCCACTATTTGCTCCGTGACAATGATGCTGTTTGATCAATAATTTGATGCTGTTTGTTTACAGATGCAAGATGACATAGAATTTAGATATTTCCTGTAACCCTCTGGGTTATCTATGTTCTCACATAGCAAACTGAGTGTTTCTGGTAATAAAGTAATTGCTGTCTATCCCTAAATGTGGAGGGCTTTCTCCTGATACTGCAGCTCTCAACAACATGTTTTGGGTTTTTTGCCGCAGCAGTATATTACCAAGCTATTCTATTTAAAGTTTTGGTCTAGGGCTGTGGAATTTTGCTGGTCACATCACTGAATCATGGACAGTTTCTTGCACCCCAAGGTCATCTATATGGGTACAGCAAGAAAAACACCAGTAAAATAGATGTGCCGCAGGTTTGTCTCCCTCTGAATTCTCAATTTGTCCAGACGTTACCAGTACTCAGAGGTTTTGCTCCTCAGCATCTCTAAATAGTTTTGGAAATGGAACTGTGCCCTCCATGTCATCATGCAGTGGCAGCTCATTTGTCATAGAGATAAATGATCTTTGGGATTTGATTAGGTCACGCTGCATTCACAGTTCTGTGCATGTAATATCTGTGCACCCATAGTGTGTTTATTAAGCTCTAATTATGGCATAAGTATTAAGATTTTGAGGGATGAATACAAAGGTCAGTGTAGATGACAAATGTGCTGAATGTAGAAGAAGAGATTGAAGCAAGCGACTTAAAGGGAAAGTGGCAGTGCAATCCATTTCCCCCTATCTTGCTTCAAATGTATGTGGACAACAAAATCTGTCCATTTTATTTTAAAAATAATTTTATTGACACCATAGAAACAGACAGTAGTATAAAAATACAAGATAAACAGTAATCCGTGTCAGTTTTACAAAACATCCCCCCAACAATAAACAGCCCCCCCCATCCCCATGCACATACAGTCTCAACATCCAAACTAATACATCGGAATCACGCGTAGCCTATTGGTCTCGGTCGCCTCCAAGAGTTCTCTCACCATTCTGTGGCCCTCCCTATCAGTCCACCTTAAGTGGGCCTAGATCATCCGCCAAGGCTTTAAGCTGGTACCACTTCGTATCTTTAATAAGATTTCTTATTTCCTGATATGTTAAAAAATTTTCAATAAAAACCCTCCATTTACGGAAAAACCCTGCGACTCGTTGTTCTTTATTGTTCTCCACCTCCCTTTTGTCCAAAGTAAGAAATTGCTTGACTGATGCTACCACCATTTCCATGGAGGGGATATCTTGATCAAGCCAGCGCTTCAGGAGGCATCTCTTTGCAACCAAAAAGAAGATCCATCTCCAAATCCAGGTCACTGCGGAGTAAATTTAGTAATTGCTCCCGGAAATCTTGGGATTTTGAACAAGTCCATATGCCATGATATAAATCCGCACCCGGGAGCAGACACTTAGGACAAGCCACCAGTCTATCTGGTACCTTTGGATGCGGAGGAATATTGAACACATATATTGCATGGTGTAGCAATTTAAATTGAGATTCTCTCCAATTTTCACATGGGACAATTTTCCTTACGAGCTGCCAGCCATCTAGGATTTGCACAGGTAAATCAGGAACTCCCAGTTGGCGCGCCCAGCGTGCAAATACTGTAGGTTGGTTCTTATCCCCAAGACAATCCCTGAGGGTCATATATAAAAATGACAAGGAGTTCTTGCGTGGGGGTGATAAAACCTGTCCATTTGTATGTGCACCTGGAAAATCGCATGTCAGTGCAGTGGGAAGCTGGTTGTCTACTTTGTTATAGAGTTATTACAAGCAGGAAAGCAATCTGACCACCATATACATCATGGGTAAGTCTCCTCATAATCAGGAGGCACCATCATGAAAAATAGCCTACCGAACATAAAGGGAAAGACTTAAAAATATGAACATCCTTGAGTCCTGGATATGACCAAAGATTTGAGATTTCTTTTAGCACAATTTACTGATGCCAGTTAAGTTGGACTCTAATACCCATAGGCATCTACACTAATTCTTGGCATCCAGTTAAATGTAGGAATAATTTTTCTCAGGTGCTCATCTAGAAATGGTGGACTGCACGAAAGATGGAGCTACACTACCATTTGTTGAAGAAATCTATGCTTTGTGACTATCACTGTATACTATGTTTTATTATAATGTAATTAACCTTCTTGTATGACTATGGCATAACAATCATTGAGTTCTCCACAAATGTTTTTTCATATTCTTTGGACTCCGATTTAAAGCCATATACATTCAGCAACCATCCAATTTCAAGTAATTGGCAATGCTCATAAGATGCGGAAGGTAGATCCTCTGGGTCAGACATGGGATTCTGTCAATGCCTATGAATGTCAATGCCTTTTAACTGGATCAAGACGTCCATGGAGTCCCAGGTTACTACCCGCAATACAGTCTCCCACAGAAGCAACTGACATCCATCAACTATACAGAGGAGGCCGACTGGAGGCCTAGTCAGGCAGGTAAATGGTTATGGCAAGCAGAGTTCTTGGAGGATAAGATCATAGCAGAAAGTTAGGCCAGACAAATATCAAGGTCAAACAAATAGTGGGAAAAATGAGCTGTGCGTACTAGCCCATTAAATCTTTACAATAGCGGGCAGCAGAGCACCAAACAGAGGAACAGAAGGCAAGCGAGAGCCGCAGCACTTGCGATCCTGAGCCACACGATATCTGAGGTGTCATTCAGAAACTCCATTGAAGAAGTGCAAATTGAACCATTTAACAACTGAAACTGTGGCTTCCAAGAGTAAGTATATGTTTGGATGTTTTAGGAATAATACTGTAATGTTTGCTTTTACTTTTCATACTGTGAATGGATGGGGCCTTATATCGTGAGATTTTGAGTGCAAACCTACTTCCATCAGCAAGGGCATTGATAAAATGTGGCTGGGTCTTTCAGCATGACAATGATCCCAAGCACACTGCCAGGGCAACGAAGGAGTGGCTTTGTAAGAAGCATTTCAAGGTCCTGGAGTGGTCTAGCCAGTCTCCAGATCTCAACCCCATAGAAAACCTTTGGAGGGAGTTGAAAGTCTGTGTTGCTCAGCGACAGCCCCAAAACAATCACTGCTCTAGAGGAGATCTGCATGGAGGAATGGGCGAACATACCAGCAACATTATGTGCCAACCTTGTGACGACTAACAGAAAATATTTTATCTCTGTCATTGCCAACAAAGGAATAGAACAAAGTATTGAGATGAACTTTTGCTATTGACGAAATACTTATTTTCCACCATAAATAAATTTCAAATAAGTTCTTTCCAAATCATATAATGTGATTTTCTGGATTTGTTTTCCCATTTTGTCTCTCATAGTTGAGGTCTACCTATGATGTCAATTACAGGCCTCTCTCGTCTTTTTAAATGGGAGAACTTGCACAATTGGTGGCTGACTAAATACTTTCACCCCCCACTGTATAATAACACTGTGTAATGGTTGATATACAAGACAGAAAAAATGTGATGTTATGCAGACACTGCAATCACATCAAGGGCTAATATATTGTTCAAGCCTCATCAAGAATAAAGTATAATAAGTATACAAAATACCCTGTAGTTGGGCTTCTAGAGAGTTCTATGGGGGTACTTCAGTAAGGTTGTTCCTGCAACCAAGAAGTTCAACCTGGGACTGATCTTCAGTCCAGAGACAATTTACTTAATTTCTCAACCCTGAGTCCAGAAAGAAGTTAGAAAAGGATACCAGTCAGCTTGTGGATTGGAGCTCTTTATTAAAGTGGACATACACGAGGAGGAAGTAAGTGGACACTCTTCATAGTCTGTTGATGACTAGTATGCCACTGGCCTAGCTCAACCAACTACCCACAAGCTCTATAATAGAGTCTGGATTGCATAGACCGGAGCATGTATGCTCCTGCGGAGTAGTACATATCTGGATGCTGTGACTCAGGCCCGTCCTTGCTACATGCTTTCTCAAAGTGGACTGGGATATATATTTCCTGAAGAAGCTATTCTAAGGTATTCCATCTAGCCTGGAGTAAAATAAGCTGTTATTTGAACTCCAATCTGATTCCTGTCTCTTATTGCTGCACTAACATCATGGACACCTCCAACACCATCAGGGCAGTGAGGTTATTGTCATGCTGAGTGTGTCCCATGGAAAACAACTATGGAGGAACACCACCAACTCCTACATGTGCAAACTTTCTAACCACTGTAAGTTCCCAGGGTAGCATGAGAGGATGGTATGAAAGCCACCATGACCATTGCAACTCCCACCCTCTCCTCTACCGCAACTGAGTTTTTACAACACCAACAGTGTCTGACAGACCTCATTGACTACAATGGGTCCTCTAGGTATCCTTTGTGGCGTCCATTGTTCTGATGGAAGAAAGTAATGCAACTTGCTGTGCTATTTTTCCCATCATTCCTGTAAAATCTTATGATGAACCTCCAAAACTGATGTACACCTAGTCTAATCAAATTAGTAAAATAAAGAGGAATGTTTTATTGTAATATTCTTGTCATGTAAGCCTGTGGCTGTCCCACAATCCAGAAAAAAAATGACCCGAGAGTTGAAGTACTTGGTTGTTGACCAGTTTGTCCAGTCAGCTGTGTCCATCTGTAAATGTGCTTCTGTTTGCTACATTTGTAATATTGGGTCCTTAACACTGTAGCATTTTTCCTCTTTTAGCTTGTGTGCCTTGGCATCAGCTGTGGTATATAGTATGTATATCTTGGCTTCTAACACAATTACACAAGCCTACAACCTTGGACTGGTCATATTAACAGAATGTCTGACTTGGCCTGGAAAAGCAGCGACCTGTTTATTTATTTGCCGCCGCCAGAAACCTTGCTTCTTGGCACCCGATATTTCGAGGCTGATTGATGATACAAGTCCGTTCACATGTCATCTAGAATGACAATCGTTGTAATGGTTGTTTTGACTTAGTTGCCAATAAGAGAAAATTAAGAGAATATAGCTGACAAGAAGTTTGCCAGGATGTGAGATCCTGACAGCCAGAAAATGGGTTAGAGGATTGTCAAAAGTAGATCAGGTCACATTCTTAGTCAAACAAAATAATAATAAATTGTATTCACGCAGTCTGTTTTGCAACGCTTTGAAGAGTCATTAGCAGAGAATGAGGTATAAAGGATAATTCATGCTTCACATCAGTGAAATGCTAATGCCTTGTTGTTTAGAGGGAGCTGAAATATGAGCCAAATAAAGATGTGGCCTCATTTGAATGGAAAACTATTGCACAAATGAGACTGTTGAAAGGTGTTTATGAACGTGAGAAGTAGGAGCATTTCTGAATGTGGACTCCAGTCATTTCATACATTGCCCCAAATAGTGGCCTTCTGCTCTTCGTTTGGTATAGTATAGGCAAAAAGGGTCATGGAGAAAATCCCTTCTGAGTTGGCTGGATAGGTTTTGACTTATAGAGACATAATAATTGAAATTGCAAAGATTACATTGTAAATCTGGTTTAATTAGTTGAAATGACTTCCAGCTATACAGCTCAGAGGTGTTGGTGATTCACACTATTTTAATTCATTTGAAATGAAGAAAGCGAGCAGCAAATGGTAGCAGGGAAGGAGGTGTATCTCAATTGTTGTAGTGAACTAGCATGTTTGGTTAGGCCCCATTCACGTTACTCGTATCGGTTTGTGGTATCCTTCAGAATAGCATGAAAAATAATAAACAGAGTAAATGTAGTCCTAGATTTGATTTGTTGTACAGATCACTATGGCATGTGATGTCATGTGAATTGGACCCTGCTTTTCTCACTTTCTGCGTCCCCATTATACGAGCTGATAGGTCTTGGGCACCTGCATGACTAGCAGTTATCACATGATACAAGCTAATTGCAGCTTATTGCATTCTGTTACTGGTTGCCCCATTACTAGCGGATATCTCATAAGACCACCTGATTGCGGGAAGTCCTACTTCTAGGCAACCCCATGATTGACTTATTCCATGAGACCACCTGATTTCCTGGTCCTTCTAAGGTGTGCACCATAATTAGCGATTAGACTAGCTGATTGTAGGAGGTCCAGTTCCTGGATACGCACACCTGTTGCTGGGTGTCAGAGGTACAGGGGCCACTGTGGGACACCTGTTAGTGGTGTGCTCTAGGTAGTTTTTAAGTGTTATGTGTTTTTAGTGCTCATGTTGCATAGTCTAGTGTTCCTGCCTGGTATCCTTGTGTCGGTGGTGAAAATAAAGATCTGGGGTCTGAATGTTTTGTCTGATCTGGAGTCTGAATTTATTTTGAGATTTGATCTGGAGTCCGATTTTAAATAGGGTTTTATTTGGACGTCTGAATTTGTATTTTTGTTTGGTATCTAATTAATTTGGTGGTCTTGTCTACGGTCTGAAATAAGAGGTCTAGTATGGGATTTGAATTTTTTTTAGTGGTTTGGTCAGAGGTTTGATTTAATTTTGACGTCTGGTATCTATATTAAAGAACCTGGTATAAGGTCTGAATTGGGGGTCTGGTAAAGATTTGATTAAGTTAGGGGTCCAAATTAATTTTAAGATCTTATCAGGGGTCTGAATTAATTTGGAGCCTTGGTCAGGGGCCAATATGCAAATAAGTTTGAGGGGAAAGGACTAGGTCTTGGGTGCTACCTATTGCAAGTAACATCCCTTTAAGAACCCTGTTCTGAAATATGTTCTACAGATGAAAGACTCTTTTCCTTTGGAGGAGTTACTAGGGGTTTAAAATCCCCAGTCAAATTTCATGGCTTCTAATTGGGTCTAGTGAGACTTTAAGGACTTCTATTTTAAACATGTGGCACTAGATAAATCGCTTTTTTCTCTACAGCTTATTTACTGTACATATTGTATTTTCCCTATGCTTTTATAGTGCCATCCTCAAAGAGAAACTTTACATCCCTTAAATGGAATGTGTCATCCAAAAATGAGTCATTGTTTAAGTCCCATTTTTATGTTAAACACATTTTTTAGGAATTTTTGGTTGTTTTTTTTTTTTTTTTAATATCACTTTCAATATTTTTTTAAATAATTCTTAAGTCTTGCAGTTTTCCCTTTGGCCACTAGGCCTTGCTTGCACTACTTTAACAGCAATCAGAGAGATGCTTTACAGTAGCTTCATGCACATAGGAGACTTAAAGGGGTTTTTATCATTACAAAGATCATGTCTCAGATTATGGGGACAGTAAAAAATAAGCACTTTTGTAATTGGGTTGCATTACCTCAGTCACTTGGTTTAGCAGATATGAGCTTTTCTGTAAATCTGTTCTATTTCTGCTGTTGCTGGTCGGACACGCCCCCTGGACATTTCCCGACCCCCTAGACGCGCCCCCTGCACTGTGATTGGCTGACTGACATTTCATTCAGCCTGTTGGGATACGCCCCTAGACAGGAAACACCCCGGCCACGCCCTCTGCGCTGTGATTGGCTGCCTGCACACTCTGTGTTTACTCCCCTCTGAGCTGTTAAAATCGATAGTGAAACCAAGGTCTACAGGCTCTATATACATCTCCCAGCTCTAGGGTGAATAATCTGGGCAATTACTGCCTGTTTAAAGGGCTTTTGCCAGGAGGTTGATTCCCCTCCTCACAGGTCCAGTCCTTAAGCTGCTACTTTGAAAAGAGGGTGTTCTGTTCCTCAGATATAATGCAAGCCCCGCCTCCTTATGACATCTTCTGTAGTGTATAACATAAGGATTCAACACAGCATTTGTACAAGCTATATGTGTAGTGTAATGCATAGCTGATCCGCTCTGCAAGAGAGAGGTTAGGAGTTCAAGCCCCATCAGTAGTTTTTTTAAATTTTCTTTTATAATTTGTACACATATGTAAAGATATGAAAATATATGTGTAGATATCTATAATTTTATTTATACACACACACACACAAAGCTCCCCTATATAGTATCCCATCCTCGCAGTAGTCACACCAAGCACTTCCAACATATGTGATACAATGCATATTTTATGAGACATGATATAGGGGAGCTATGTATGTGTATATATATCATTATAGAGATTGACATATATATTTTAGGTCTCTCTACATATGTTTAGAATTTTGAGGGGGGGGGGAATACTCTGTGGGGGACTAGAACTCCAAACCCCTTCATTGTAAGAGCAAAGCTCTACCGCTACACTACCAGCCCAAGTTAGTTATATACAATCAAAACATCCAATAAAGGAAAGAGAGTGTATCTCACCAAGTCTTCTCCTTGCATAAACAAACGTCCGTCTCCAATGTGTATCCGCACCTGTATATCTCTGTACTGGCATTCACCTTGCTCCACTCGGATCTAGGTCTCCGGGCATTGAGACCACAAGCACACTTGTAAACAAAGGCAAAAGGGATCCAGCGGTAGCATGCAAAAAAGGTGCTTATTTATTCCTTATTTCAAAGTGGCTAAGGTACAAAAGACATATTAAAATCCAACGCGTTTCGGGCTCTGCGTTAATGGCCCTTGTTCACGGTCACAACCATTCTATAATGTTTACTTCATTTTATACTAAAACCAAAGTGGGAGGATCCGTAGAACAATGTCTACGTCTTTTCCTCTAATTAGTAAACACAGTGTTACGTTTAAAATTGCCCTTCAGTTACAACAAACATTTTTATATATACATGCAATAAACCTATTTCAATATATACACAGCAGGTCATTCCTTTAGTTTAAACCCTTCGGTGCTCTGGATTCAAGCTCACATATCCAGAACGCCTCTCTTAAACGTACTGCATGTTCCCAGTCCCCTCCATACTTCGGTTTCTGCACCTTTTCTATTCCATAACAGGAGAACGTATCTGTAGAACCTTGCAGCTGAGATACATGCAGAATGATACTCCCAAGTATACAGTATATCCTCCAAGAAGCATAATATATGTATAAAATATAGACACCGAAAAATAAGTTATCTCGTACATGAAGTAATAAGAGTATGGCTAAAGGTACACAGTGAACGTGATTTTTTTGCCCAAAACCTATTTAATATAAAGACTACTTGCAGTAATCCACTATGGATAGAGAAGCAAAGCTCGCACAGGTGTTTAACACACAAAGAAACCCTATGAGCAATCAAGAAGAAGTTAACCTCTTGTTTACCAGATTAGAAAAAGCGCAAGTGCTTGAAACTAAGTTTTGGTGGGATCGTAATTCCTTGAAAGTTTATCAAGAAAAAGGAATAATACCAAGAGGCTTACGCATAAAAAAAGCACCTTTGTTTATATATACTGATGAATTTTTGCTACAGTGGAATCAAATTCTGTCAAATTGCTCCATGTAGTTGATACAGTTGATAATAGATCATGAAACAAAGAAGTTGTCAGAAAAACAAATAGAAATAGAAAGTATAACAACAGAGTTGCAAAAGTATAATGATGATAATGAATGCAATGTTTTACAGGATAATATTAAGAAAAATTTAACTAAATTGGAAAATGCAATCATGAATATAAAAAAATCTAAATACCAAAGAGATTCAGCTGACTATGACCAAAATAAAGTATATACATGGAAGAGTGAAAGGAAACCAAGATCTATCCTAAGAAATAATAGTAGATCTGGACTTTTCATTTAAAAAATAATAAATTAATAAAAAAAAAAAAAAAAAAAAAAGTCAGCTTTTCTGATTTGGAGCACACACAAACTGGAACATCTGATTCTGAAGGGTCATCAGTGGAAAGACTTACCACAAGGAGTAGAACCACAAGTGCCAGAGAAGAAAGGGATGAGAGATCAAAAAACGAAGGAAACTGGGGGGAGGAAACACACCAAAGAAGCAAGGGGGAGGAGGAAAGAAAAAGTACATGCTACAGAGGACATTAACAACATCATAGTCCTCACTCCCGCCATATTAACAGAGGACAAGTTGAATGTTCTAAAGAAGGGACTGATTTTTTCTCCATGTCATTTTCGTTTATTTGAAACATTACTTGATTTAAACCGTTTCGTCAGATTACTTACGGTAAAACGTTATTTCAGAGGAATAGACATAGAAAATGAAGTAAAGGATGGTATCACTGACAAGGCGGTTTATAACGAGTATGAAGATTTGCTGTTCCCTGAACAACAGGCTCTGTTTTTGTTGAAAGAAATGCAGGATGGAAATGAGGAGGAATTGGGAGGAAACGTTGTCCAGCACACCTGTGGAAACCCTAACTTTTATCCCCTAAAAGCACGTGTGAGTGCCATGGATAATATTCAGGCAACAATGGAAAGAGATCTTAGGGAGCTACAACAAAATAATAGCAAAAATTTTAAAAATAAAAATAGGTATAATTTAACGAAACAGGAACATCAAGCTCTGAAGGATTTAAAGGGAGACAAAAATCTGATCATAAAAAGAGCAGACAAGGGTGATTCCACAGTAGTGCTGGACAGGGTTTTATACCATAGACAGGTTATGCTTATGTTAAATGACACTACTACCTATAGAAAATTAAGCATAGATCCTACAAAGACAATACAAACTAAGCTTTCTTAATTATTACAGGATGGAGTGAAATTTGGAGCAATCTCAGTTAAACAACAAAAATACCTGGAGATAAAAAATCCTAAGGTGCCACGATTTTATGGGATACCAAAAACCCATAAAAATATATTTCCTCCAGGATTACGTCCTATAGTATCAAGCTTTGATAGCTGTAGTGAAAGACTCAGTAAATGGGTGGACACATTTGGACGCATTTGCAATGCCTAGTTCAGACCCTACCAGGTTATATAAGGGATAGTACCACTGTTATAAAAACCTTTAAGAATTTTAAATGGAATAAGGGTTATACCTGGCTGAGCATGGACGTAGTCAGCTTATATACCAGCATTCCCAAACCATGATAAGAACAGCTGTGGAATATCGCCTAAAAAGAAGCAGTCAGTACGTGGAAGGTGTGCAGATTTTCCTTTTGAAAAGCATAGAGTTCCTTATACAAAACAATTATTTCAGCTTAGATGGAGAGTACTTCCTACAGCTGTCAGGAGTCCCTATGGGAGCCACAGCATCACCTTCTCTGGCGAACCTCTTTATGGGGTGGTGGGAGCACCAGGCCATTTTTGATGTACATAATCCCTTCAGTGAGAGTGTGGTCTGGTATGGGCGTTACATTGATGACCTCCTGTTAGTATGGGGGGGGAGATGTGACGTCCATACCAGACTTCACTCAGTATGTTAACAATAACATCTGCAATCTGCGGTTTACACATGTGGTTAATCCAGCAGCTATAACCTTCTTGGATGTTAGTTTAACAAGTGACATTGAGAAACAAAAATTTGAAAACCCCACTACTTTGGGAAACCTAAGAGGGAAACACATTTTAAGAGCAGACAGTTGCCATCCATACACACAATAAAAGCCATACCCATAGGTGAATAAATGGGCGAGAAGAGAGTGTTCGGGACAATCGGGAGTAAAAATAAACAGATAGAAATTTTAGATCAAATTAAAAGAAGAGGATATATAATAGACACAAAAATCCCGCTAAGGAAAAATGATGGAAAAAACAAAATTGTTCAGAAAAATCCAAAAAGGAGAAGAGAGAAAAAAAGAAGTATATTCCACCTCAAAGGCTGTTCCCCGGGTTTAAAATGGGCCGTATTTGGGCCTAATTAGCCCCGGGGAATGCGGCAATTACGGGCCAAAAACCCCCATTCTTTTTACGGTAATTCCATTTTTATAGAGAACTATGGATTACGTCCCCTTTCCCCCCGCCCGGCGAAGCGCCGGGGGGGAGAAATTAGCGCCATAGCAGGATTGTTAGGGGGGCGGCGAAGTGCCGGCCCCCCCGCTCACTCCCCCCTCCCCCCCGCCCGCCCACACGGGTAATTGCGGGGGTAATTACGTCCCGAAATTTAAGGTGTGAACAACCCCATAGTAAAGAATATAATTCAATAAAAAAATATTCTTTAGAAACATTAATATCTTGAGACAAGATTCAAAACAGTGACATCAAGATGAGGGTTAGACATGGGGGCAAAAAGGATAAAACGATAGGAGACAATGTCTCTAAAGTGATTTCGAGTAAACAAAAAGGTGCACATGGGTTTACCCTTAAGGTTTCAAAAGTGTGGCAAAAAGACGTGCAGGTATGTAAATTTATGTTTAAAGTTGATAAATTTAAGGGAATATAAGAAGAAAAAAAATATATAAAAAATTAATACATTTTAACTGTAATACAGATTTACTTGTTTACATTAAAACTGCACGAGTTGTGACAAAAAAATATGTGGTACAGAAGAAAGATAAGGTTAGGAAAAAAACATTTTGGAGATATCTAAAAAGATGTAGCATCATCAGGACTGCAGGGAAATTTGCTGAATACAGCAGGTTTTACAGTACGTTCTCCTGTTATGGGGAAAAGAAAAGGTGCAGAAACCTAAGTATGGAGAGGACTGGGAACACGCAGTACGTTTAAGAGAGGCGTTCTGGATATGTGAGCTTGAATCCAGAGCACCTAAGGGTTTAAAATACAGGAATTCAAAAATCAATTAGGCTGTGCACATCCATATATTTTGAAAAACGTAAGTATAGGTGCACACTGGTAAGGCAATAGCATACATCTAATACAAATATCAGTGGCACACTAAAAACTAAGTGAAACATCAAGGTATATAGGAATATTGGAAATGCATTACTGCTAAGGAAAATATGAAAAACCTGGGATTCTTAGTTTACAGTTTTAGATCAAAGGTTGTATTAAGCTCACCTCCTAATAGCGTCAAGGGGATCCCAGTACAGGTGAGTCCCTAACACTGAACATGTTGCCTCACTAGGAGTCCATTCAGACTACAACCTCTCAGGGAGTGATAGGAACTTTGATCAAAAACTGTAAACTAAGAATCCCAGGTTTTTCATATTTTCCTTAGCAGTAATGCATTTCCAATATTCCTATATACCTTAATGTTTCACTTAGTTTTTAGTGTGCCACTGATATTTGTATTAGATGTATGCTATTGCCTTTTCAGTGTGCACCTATGCTTACGTTTTTCAAAATATATGGATTTGCACAGCCTAATTGATTTTTGAAGTCTATTTGAGGAATGGCAGCCTCATTGGCTTGCTGCACTCCGCCTACCTCTTTTAAACTTGTGCAGGATAATTCAGCAGCAGGTTCCTATCACTCCCTGAGATGTTGTAGTCTGAATGGACTCCTAGTGAGGTAACATGTTCAGTGTTAGGGACTCACCTGTGCTGGGATCCCCTTGACGCTATTGGGAGGTGAGCTTAATACAATCTTTGATCAAAAAACTGTAAACTAAGAGTCACAGGTTTTGCATATTTTCCTTAGCAGTAATGCATTTCCAATATTCCTATATACCTTAATGTTTCACTTAGTTTTTAGTGTGCCACTGATATTTGTATTAGATGTAAAATACAGGAATGACCTGCTGTGTATATATTGAAATAGGTTTATTGCATGTATATATAAAAATGTTTGTTGTAACTGAAGGGCAATTTTAAACGTAACACTGTGTTTACTAATTAGAGGAAATGACGTAGACATTGTTCTACGGATCCTCCCACTTTGGTTTTAGTATAAAATGAAGTAAACATTATAGAATGGTTGTGAGCGTGAACAAGGGCCATTAACGCAGAGCCCGAAACGCATTGGATTTTAACATGTCTTTTGTACCTTAGCCACTTTCAAATAAGGAATAAATAAGCACCTTTTTTGCAAGCTACCGCTGGATCCCTTTTGCCTTTGTTTCCAAGTTAGTTATAGGCTGAGCAGGGTCTTCTCTCAAAGCTGATTGCTTCTCCCCCATTGTTTTCACTCACATGTCACTGACAGCAAGCAGAGATCTTTACTTGAAGCTGACATTTGTCCTTGTAGTTGAGTAAAGATCTCTGCCTGTTGTCAGTACAATTTGGGTGAACACCACTAGAACAGAAGTAAAAGCTGCTTTCAGTGTAATTTGTGTGTAAACTAAGAGATATAACAGGTGCTTGCTGGAGCTTGTGGAGCCTGAATGCTGCAGATATAAGCAGGCAGGAGGCTACAGAGCTGTTATATCCAGACAACCTTCTGCATCCCCTGCTTCATACAAAATGATGATGTCACAGTTCTTCAGTGAGGGGAGACACACCTCCTGGGAGGAGAGACACACCTGCTGACAGGAGAGACATGCCCCTGGATTTCAAACTCAATCTGAGAGAATTAGCTGAACAGTCCAAACAGTTCAAATGATAAAACTCCTTTAAGACTGACTCAGTCCCATTGACTTCTATAGGAGAGTTTTCTAGTCCTGCTGTGTGATCTGGGAAGAAATCAGTGTGCAGGGAGGTGAAAGGGTGAACTGTGACTCTCCTCTTGTGACTGGTGGATCCTGTGTTTTCTATTCACACTGGTGTCTGCTTTCAGTTTGACCCTCTTTGTGCTGATAATGAGCAGACAACTGAGAATCTTTCTGTACAGAACAGGAAGTGTCAGACTATTATTAGGCTTAGTGGCCAAAGTGAAAACTGCAGGGAATAAGAATTACTAAAAATGATTGAAATTGATATGGAAAATAAAAAAAAAATATATAACCAAAAATGAACATAAAAATGTGAGTTAAACAATAAGTCATTTTTGATTACACATTCCCTTTAACATCCAGATATAAGACATAGATTTTGTGGTGAATTTCTCTAAGAGATAAAATTTTATCATACATGTTTCCACCTAAAATTGTCTAAAGCACATAAATAATTTGGTGCACACTATGTACAAAACTGTTGGGGTGCAACACCTATTTGAATTCTGGTGTAACCCTGTTTATATAGGCAATATCGGACTGGGGCCCACCAATGGGGGCCCCTGGGGTCCCACCCTACAGCTACTGTACATACCTCTTATACTCTGCCTCTTGATTTTTGCCTTTTTCTCTCTGTCTTTCTGCCTCTCCCAAGGATGTATATGCAGTTTAAAAGAAACTCCAGATCTGCTTTGCTCAGGGCCCCCGGGGGGTTTCCCCTGTTCCCCTGTGGGTCAGTCCAAGTGACTGTCACTCATGCATTACAATGACTGAATGTTTTCTCAGGCAGTTTAGAGACCGTTTTTGTTGAATGTGTCATTTAACTGTTTTTATGCTTTTATCAAGCCTTAGAGTAAATCGGTAGATTTAGATGCACTCTTGTGAAAGAAACCCCAGAACACATCTTACAATGGCTATGTCAGCACTGCTGCATTGGTAAATGACGTCAACCAGAACATTTATAGGGTGAATTAATACTGAGGATGGCACGGTGTCACTATTTAGTGCATCCGAATTGTTCTCCACATCTACAGTAACACGTTGAATATTTCTGTGGCACATGCAATGAATTATAAAAAGGAGGAGAATGCGTTGCTTTCTAGTCATCAGCTATGGCAGCTTTTGCCTTTGGGCAGGAAATTTCTCTAAACGAAACAGAAATCTTGTAATATTAAAAGGAGAAGATGCCTGAATGTTTCCTTCATCTCTATTCTTAAACTGCTGAACTTGCACTTTCCAGCTGGGGTTAAATGACGTTTCCTGAAAGCCTGAAGTTCTTACAGGACATATGATTAGGGGAGATATATGTGATCAAAGCACTGATATAAGGTTCTATAAAACTTCTGACTGGCTATCCTGGGGGGCAGTTATAATTGGCAGTCCCCAGACTCCATGTTACACTTTTTTTTTACTGCACTGTTAAACATGACTTTAATATAAGAACATATAAGCTTGTGATTTAATGATGGCAGCTGTACAGAGCAAAGTACACAATAGTTGTTTATGACAGTGATATTCCTATTTATAGAGGTATACTGTGAGGCTGATGGTGAGAGGGGATCTGGTACCAAACTGCTTTCATTGCGTGCTATGACACGACAAAGGATAGATTTGCAGCAAAAATTTTCTGCAGAAAAACTGCAGGTAAATCTGCATGTAACAAAACTTCAATAGATTGTGACGATTTTGGTGCCGATTTTACCGCATTCCATTCAGTAAAATCTACAATAGAAATTGATATGTTGTGGATATGAAAATCGACCCTGCAGGTCAATTTTCACTTAGAAAGTTTACTTACACAATTTGGGCACAGGTTTTGTAAAATCCCAAACAGATGGATAGTACTGCAATTCATTTATAAACAAAGATATATGGGTTGGTTCACCCAAATTATGCTTGTTGGTTTTATCTCAAGGTACAGTCAATAAATACCTGAAGCACATCCTTTGCATCCTTCTTATTGGATAAGTACTCAAAAACACAGCAAAGGCCAGCTCAATGGCTGGACTAGAAACTGAACCCAGTAGGAGGCAACACAGGCCCCTATGCTACTTGGGAAAGATAAACAGGTGCCGGTAATTTCTGAGCAGTAGCTCACACACCCCTCCACTAGGGGGGCAATTAGCATTCTGCATATAAAGTGTATAGTGTAGGAAAATAGAGCAATCAGAGTTCAAATAGAACCATGTTAGTCTATTGATTTCTATTGGGTCGTAGCGACTATGTTGCAGTATCTGATGGGGCACCTTTTTCACAGTAACCTAATGGATACCATCTATAGAGAGCATAACACAGTGTAAACCCAGCCTAAAGTTATGTCTACACAGCATGATATTCTCGTCAGATTTTCAGTGCATTTAGTATTTAGAATCCGCTGAAAATCCGACGGAACACAGTGCTGCATAGACAGCAATAAAGAATCCGTGTTGTAGTCTACTCAACACGTATTTTTTAACATCAGTTTTGAAATCCGCTGGATTCTGGCAGGTTTTAAAACGTGATGTATATTCCACCAGATTGGAGTCGAATTCCTGTACATTCAATGTAAGTTGCCGACAGCAAATCCATATGCCGACCGCGGTTTTTAGAGCAAATCTGGAGCAAAAACCGTGTTACAGCAATGTTAAAATGCCATTGGAATTTAGACAACATTTTAACATAGCTGTGTAGAGACAGCCTAACACCCCTCATTACGTGTAGTTTAACCGCCTCCATACTGCTGCAGTTTTAGTGTTTGAAAGATAAGTTGATGTAGGGGAGTAGGATTAACTGTTTTTATATCTATAAGAACTTAGTTACATAGTAAGTACGTTTGATGAAAGACAAATATCTATCAAGTTCAACTAAGGGTGTGGAAAATGTGGATGAAGGAATGGGGGATAGGGAGTTTTCCCCACTGATGAAGACTTTGGAGCCTATATGGCAAAAGGAAGATTTCATTCCTGATCCCAGAGGTGCTATCAGATTGGACCCAGATATTTTATTCCATATACATGTAATTCTCAAAGGCTAATGCTGACCTCTCTGACATATTTTCTAAATGCCCTTTTAATATTTATTGTCCTTTTAACTGAAGGTAGAAACCATGTTGGATTTAATTTTAATCTATTTAATTTTTAATTTTAGCCTATATTTGTTACCTATAGAAATACATTTTGCAATATAATTACCAAAAGTATATATGTGCTGTCACAGCTATGGCTTCCAGTTGTTGCCTATTCATATTATATTGAATTCATGTTATGTCTATTATATGCAAAGTTTGATATGTTATGCTGCCACCCTGTGGCTATTATTTGTAATGGTTATGTTGGATTATGATGTAACTCCCATACTTCTTTGCTTCCTCTTCTGTGAGGTCACAACCCCGCCTCATGAACTGTGATCCATCTTGTTCAGGGCATGTTTTGCCCCAGAGCTGAGAGGAGAATTATTTTGACCCCCTTATATTGTAACCTCCTGCATGTTATCTCAAGATACAGTCAATAAATACCTGAAGCACATCCTTTGCATCCTTCTTACTGGATCTTCACATGCTTTGGAGGCGAAATAATATAGAGAGTTCACTATCTTCCATATGTTTGTACAGATACCCACTTCTCACCTCTATCAGGGACTTCTCTAAAGTACATCGGTGGCAAAATAATATTTAAAGCCCTTCCATTTCTCTTCTACATCATTATTTCATCATATCAGCTAGTTTCTGCAGAATTCAGGAAAAACTGCTAATTAGAAATAAAGCCAGCAGAGGACGAAAACTGAAAAATGAAGGCGGTAATATAGCACAAAAAAATCCAACAATTCCTCATGTATACACATGAAAACTTATTATAAAATGACAAATATACTAAGGTAATAAAGCACCTACACAAAGGGCTAGTTTTAGGTTGTGGCCAACTAGTTAACTGCCATGATGTTGTCCAAGGCCCCATTTCTAATAAAACTACCCCTATAAAATTAATCAGCACAGAGTTGGTCTTGACATTAACTTTAGTAATAGCTTAAAAGGGTTGTCCATCGGTTTTTATTTTTATTGAAATAAATTTATTCTGTTGTTGTAGTAGAATAACAATCTGATACTCATCTTTGTACTTACCCTTGTTCCGTTGCTGATGCTGCCAATGCTCTCGCTTGGTGTTCTGTCTTCTTTTGGCTCCTGGTGGTTGGATTGTCAGGGCTGCTGCCATCATGTGATATCAACAATTGTCGTACTTACCAACTCTCCCGAATTGTGTGGGAGGATTCTGGAAATGGAGGAGCCCTTTTTGGGGGAGAAGCAGCACATATGATGTTTCTCCAGCACCACTGACAACGGGGGGTCCCAGGCAGTTAGACTATAAAGGTGATTACCTCTGCTCCAGGCTCCATTTCAGGAAGCTTTTTGGATGCTGGGTAGGCTATCCAGCATCCAGTAAAGCTGGGTGACAACCGATGCCTCAAAGGCAGCACCCAGTTTTTCCCTGACGACCACTTTCAAAAGTTGGAACGTATGCTGATCGGAAGTGAACAGCTCAGAGCGGTGATGTTAGGCAATACACGTGACCACTGCAGACAATAAGCAACTTCAAAGATGACTGCGGAGAGCAGGAAGTATGAGGAAGACAACCAAGAGGGTAAGTGGTGGAACAGAGATAAGAACAAAGGTTACTATGTTTTTTTTTAATACTGCTACAGTAGCACCATGAGTTCATTTTAAAAACAAGTTGGACACCCCAGGGCCGGGACAAGGCATTTTGGTGCCCTAGGCGAGTACAGCCAATGGCGCCCCCCCCCCTTGCTCCCCAAAAAATGCCCCCCCCACACTAATTCCTCTCACCCCTGCGCCTTGTCCTGTCACTAATTTTCTGCGTATCCCACATAGATCCGTCCACCTCCTCAGCAGTCACTGCACAATGAAAATCAGCCCTGACAAATTAGCTTTTTTAAAATCGCTCCCCTCCATATGACAGTGTAACACCCCTAAATAACAGTCACCCAATAATCCACCGATACATGGAGCAAATCTATCAGATGAATGATTGTTACTAAAAAACACTCCTACAAAACCAAGACCCAAAACTATTCCTACTTAAGGCTCAAATAATCCTGCCAGACCCTGACCGAACGCGACCCCCACATGTGACTATCAGCTGTACACAGGCTCTGATTACATATACCACTGCCATATAGTGACCATATAGTGGTAGTTACTAGCTGTATGTAGACGCTCTGCAGACATATAAGTGATTACACTGCAGTTACATTTAGTGACTCACAGGAGACGTCTTTTCTGATCAGCGTCGTTCACTTTCCCTCTCTTCTCCATCCGGTTCACACCTTCATGCTGATTGCTCCCGGCCAATACTCGTTCCTGCAGATTTGGACACAAATATCTTAGAATCCTCACATTTCCAGTAACTCCTTAATTATAGGTATATAAGTCCCCTCAGTTAGACAGGTATATAGATATTCGCCCTTCAGTCCAGGCAGGTATATGTATATTGTCCCCATCGAACCAGGTAGGTATATAAAATATAGGGCCACTCAGGCAGGTATATAGATATAGGGTCACTCTCAGGCAGGTATATAGATATAGGGCACTCTCAGGCAGGTATATAGATATAGGGGCACTCTCAGGCACGTTATATAGCTATAGGGGCTCAGGCAGGTATATAGGGGCACACAGGCAGGTATATAGCTATAGGGGCTCAGGCATGTATATAGCTAGGTGCCACAGGCAGGCATATGTGGGCTCAGGCAGACGTATGGGGGCTCAGGCAGGTGTATAGGGGCCACAGGCAGGCGTATGGGGCCCACAGGCAGCGTATGGGGCTCAGGCAGCGTATAGGTGCCACAGGCAGGCGTATGGGGGCCACAGGCAGGCATATGGGGGCCACCGGCAGGCATATGGGAGCCACAGGCGTATGGGGGCCACAGGCAGGTATATGGGGGCCACAGGTGGGCATATGGGGGCCACAGGCAGGTATATAGGGGCCACAGGCCAGGCATATGGGGCCACAGGCAGGTATAAAAGGGGCCACAGTGCAGCGTATGGGGGCACAGGCATGCCTATGGGGCCAAAGGCAGGCATTTGGGGGCCACAGGCAGGCGTATAGGGGCCACAGGCAGGCGTATGGGTTCTACAGGCAGGTATATAGGGACCACAGGCAGGCGTATAGGGGCCCCAGGCAGGGATATAGGGGCTACAGGCAAGTATATAGGGGCGACAGGCAGGCGTATGGGGTCTACATGCAGGCGTATGGGGGCCACAGGCAGGTATATAGGGACCACAGGCAGGCATATAGGGGCCACAGGCAGGCATATAGGGGCCACAGACAGGCGTATGGGGCCACAGGCATGTATATAGGGGCCACAGGCAGGCATAAAGGGGCCACAGGCAGGCATAAGGGGCCACAGGCAGGCGTATAGGGCCCACAGGAGGCGTAGGGGGCTCAGGCAGGCTTATGGTGGCCACAGGCAGGCGTATGGGGGCCACAGGCAGGCATATAGGGACTACAGGCAGGCGTATGGGGGCCACAGGCAGGTAAAAACAACAACATTCATAATTACCTGCTGCCCGGCGCGCGCTCCTCTTCAGGCCCCGCCTTCAGCGCCGGACGCTCCTCCGGCAGCTCCTCGGGCACACAGCCTATGACGCGCTGTGCGCCCGAGAAGAGGCAGCGTCGCAATGACATCACTTCATCGCGACGCTGCCAGCTGAGCCGCACGGGGCCGCGGCGGGTCCTCAGCGCTGTGAGGACCCGGCGGCCCCGCTGTGTCGGCCCTGCGGCTTACCGGAGGATCCAGCGATCCTCAGGTGAGCGGGTCCGACACTGTCTGCGGAGCAGGGAGCGCTCGCTCTCTGCTCCGCAGAAGCGGTCAAAGAGGCGGCCGGCGCTTCAGGCCCACGCCATCGGCCTGGAGTCCGGCAAGGTTCGGAGCCCTGCCTGTGCCCCTTAGGGATAGGCAGAGGAAGGCGCCCTAGGCGATCGCCTACCTCTGCCTACCCGTCGTCCCGCCTCTGGGACACCCCCTTTTAGAGGGGATCTTAGTGGAAAGTATGAACCAGTTTGGTCTGGAGCCCTGTGGTTTCCTAATGGGAAATCTGCCTGTTGAGTCAGTCCCTTGACTATACTTACAAGCAGAGGCATAACTTCAAGGGGCTGTCTGCCTCCTACAAAAATCATAGCAACAACTCTTGGGACCCAAGTAAATTTTAAAAAACTTCACCACCTTAATTCGGTCATTGGTTCCAGCACTGGCTATCCTACTTCTTCTGTTGACATTCTGTCACTTACATATGTGGACATCACTGCTGCAGCCTCTGATGGCTGTAGCAGTCACGTGACTCTGAATTACATCACTGTTTGAAAGTGAACAACTCCGATTGGTGATGTCAGTAGAGGTATTTGACCACTGAAGCCAACCAGAGGCTGCAGTGATGACATCCCCATTCAGAAGTGACAGAATGTCAACATAAGTCCAAGGAGTTGCAACGCTTGAAACAGTGACTGGAGGAAGGTGAGTATAACTTTTTTTTTATTTTACTGGGGCTCCAAGAGTTGTTGCTATGAGTTTATAGGAGGTGGACAACCCCTTTAAATTTCCCGGGCATAGTGCAAACTTATTTAAGGGCCTCAACTGTATTTACTGTATAACACTGGTGTCTCGCTATGTGTCAAAGGGGCCATTATGCTCCACAGTCTGGTAGCCACCCCCTTTAGATACACCCCTGTTTACAGGCCCTATACCGACCCTTTATAGCTACACCCCTGTTTCTAAGTGGTTTAGATCAGTTGTATTTTTGGTTATCCTTACTGTTTTCATTTTCATATAGTTAGATTTGATAAGGAGTTTTATATTGCAAGTCATATAATTTCTTATCTTCTTTTCATATTCATTTGTCTGGAGAAATAGATCTGTATACCGGCACAATTTAATCAGTCTCTTCGCCTGTCATACATCTTAGTGGCCTGAACTGATTGTGTATGTTGTTCCACCAACCATGAAAGATGACCAAAGATGATTGGAATCTGGCTTTTAATTGCTTCGGGATTAAACTGGCTGATGTCCAGTAATGTGATTGTTTCATGCCACCTTTTATTATCTTTTATAACAACACTTAAACATGGGTTGCATCTTAACTAGAAGTTATAATTCAATAGGTGATATACATTTATTTTATGGTTTTCCTATAGCATCACAAGGTACAATGATAATGATACACTTTATAAAGTGGTGCCACCTGTTGCCCCTAGAACAACTGACGCACAATAATACTACAGACTACTGGCCAGCTAAATCCACCTGTTCCTATAGTAAGTCTTCATTTGTGGCTGCAGCTCCCAATGACCAGCTCCAGCTAATAGGTAACCATACTCCACCACTGCTACAGTGATGTCTTCTGTAATCAGCTGCAGCCCTGCTGGATAGGGCCAAAGCTTTCTTTATTTATCCACATGGTGGCTTTTGGTTTTCAAGGCAGCTTGCATCTGATGAGGATGTCAGCTGCAGCATAACGTTTGGTGATCAAGATTTATCCTTATCTTTCTCTTGTCCTTGTGACTTTTAATCTTGATGTTAGCCTTGTTCTTGACCATGCTCAATCATCCCTTGCTTGTTACCTGCTCTTCTATTTCTGGTTGCTTTGCCTGTTGGATTCTGATTGAATTTTATTACTGAACCTCAATGTTAAGCTCCATCAGCACCAGCACCACCTATCCATGACTATGCCTCAACCTCCTACAGAAAAGTGGGGTGAAACCCAGGGGACTCCTTGGACTCTGCCCTTTGGTATAGCCAGCATCAAATTGATTTCAACTTGTAGAATACAATTTCCAGTATATGATCTGCTGTGTGACCTCTTGTCCAGTAGATAGCAACAGAACACAGAAGGTGAGGGGTTGTGGCTGGCGAGAAACCAAAAAATATGGGAGGAAAAAGACCTGGGGAACAGGAATAGGAGGGAAGTGAGTACAGAGAGAGGTTGGAGCAAAACAAGAGTATGTGGTACTGTGTTACTCCTGACAGAGAGTGAGTCCTCTGAGAGCTGTGTAGTATATGGGAGTAGGTGGAACAGTATACCACTGAAGGGTTAAAATGTTTAATAATGTTCAGTAACAATTGCACTGTTTTCTACTATAGCTCTACAGGGAATGTTCTGGAAATGACCACTATTTTGCCGCTGTGTGCAGCCTGTAGCTTCTGAGCATGTCTGCGAATTGTGTATAAGCATGTTTAACCATTTGCAGCCACTCAATGCTTTGGCGGGAATAAACATAACAACACAGGGTGGAGGTAGGTTAGAAGGTTATATAAGCTCAGGCAAACTTAGTTTCTGGGTCCCTCCTTGAGAGCTTGTCTTACCCCCACTGGGGAGTAGTCTGTCTTTCCACTGGGTTCTCTGCACTGATATCCACCTTTAGGGTGTCAGTGTCTTCATCTGCAGCTGTCAGAAGTGATCCACCATGCTATCCAGACACAAGCTGTGCTGCCTCTGGGCTCAGAGATCAGCGTTAACGCTTGAACTTCCCTGGCCGCATGGGAGTGGACACAGAGAGTGTGGAAAGGATTATCCCACAGAAGAAATTCTCAGCTGAGCTGTGCAGGGCTATGGATTCTTCGGACTTTTGGATTCTTCGGACTACTCCCCCCAGACCTCAAGCCCATTGGGACCCAGTTTGCATTTGGCCTGGCCCAATACTTTTTAACAACTTAGGATTGTCCAGAGCACGTGGTAGACAAAGTGAGCTCCACGTTTGTCCGCTGGAAATAGCACATAAGGGACTTTATTTGGTTAAAGGATCACTGTTCCTGTCATTGGTTCACTGCGTGTGGCTGTGACTGGGAAGGAATGTGCTGTAAATATGAAAGTTAACCACTGCCATGTGTATTACATCTTGCCTGGTGAAGTAAAGAGGCCTAAGATGAATTGAACCACAGTTAACCCTTTGTAAAAAAGAAGTCCGCTCACCCAGTTAGTTGTATTCAGACGTGAGGCATCATATCAAGGTGCGGTGCTCCGAAAGACTAGTCAACTCCTCCTGGTCAAGGAACTGCAATCAAAACTTCAACAGTTCAGCATCAATGCAGGTCCATGGCAAGTAAGGATAATTAAAAATGTCTCTATTCATATCAAAAGTTAAAACACTTATTTTATGAGGTACAGGTGCTACAAATAAGGCTCATTGCCGAAACGCGTCAGTGCAGCGTCTCGTGCTTTCGGAGTTTACACCTGTACCTCATAAAATAAGTTTTTTTAACTTTTGATATGAATACATAGAGACTTTTTTTTTATTATCTTTACTGCCGTGGAACAGCATTGATGCTAGATCAATATACTTTCTAATGCTGTCATTCATCATTCCATAGAATATACTGAGAAACTGCAAATAACTATATATATATATATATATATATATATATATATATATATATATATATATATATTATATATATATTTACTTAACATTAAGTCCCCTAAGGTGCCTGACCTATTGTAAAGACAATGCATCAGGGTGTACAAAGATGGCGGTTTTACTACTTCTTGTCTGGGCAGGAAGTAGTAAAACGAAAAACATGACGGCGATAGAAGCCTTCTCTAGGCTTCCAGCTGCCATGTTAACCAATCTGAGTCCCACGATTTCACCTCCGATCGCCACACCATCTAAGGATTTAAACCCATGCTGTAACTGGTGGGTGTTAGCTTCAATCAGCAGCCGACACCCTCCGGCCTGCTACAAAGCCCCTTACTTGCACTGGGACGTAAATTTAAGTCCAGTGTTGTTAATGGGTTATTCCTTCCTTCTGTTATTATCCCGTTGTATTACCAAATTGGTACCTAACTGAAACCTTCATTAAAGTTCAGTTAAAGCACAATTGAACTCCTATTTGTCACTAACCTGCAATTCCACAACTGCCATAGTTTCACAGGATGGAGACAGATATAGCAAGTAACAGATTAATTTCCAGCTTGTCCGGAGTCTCGTCCACAGTTTCGGTGGGTGCACTGTTAACCCCTTACTGCTGCAGCCAGTTTTGGCCTTTCTGACAAAGCCCCATTTTTTAAATCTGACATGTCACTTTATGTGAGAATAACTTTTTGACAATTTTACCTATCTGTCTGAATCAGAGACTGTTTCCTCGTGACACATTGTGCTTTAAGTTAGTAAGAAATTTTGGTCCATACAGTCCTTGTTTACTGTGAAAAATGAGAAAAATTAGCCATTTTGAACATTTTTGCATGTAGGACAGTTATTCAACTCAAAATAGCTTATACCTAGCATCTGCCCTATATATGTCTACTGTTTGTTGCCATCATTTTTTAAATGTCTTTTTTTTTTTTCTTACAACATTAGGGGGCTTAGAAATTTAGTAGTAATTTCTAACATTTTCAGGAAAATTTGCAATCTATATATTTTTAGGGACCAGTCTAGTTCTGACGGGGCTTTGAGGGGCCTGTATGTTAGCATCACTGTTAACACCATTGGAGTCCCACAAGTTGAAGTCCCACCAATGTAATTTGTTCCGGGAGTACATAAAATACCTGGGCCACATAGTTCCAAAGATGGCATTCAGCCAAGGTTCAGGCAGTACAGCAATGGTCCACCCACAGTACAGTACGCGCCACAGTACATCGTGTGAACATAGTCTTAAAATCAAAATGTTCATTTTGATTATTTTGTTAGTACTTGGTAAATCTACCTTTGTCTTTCAACACCGCCTGCATTCTTCTGGGCTCTCGAATCTGAAAAAATCTGATTCCAGGTCTCTTGTACATGTTCCCAATGTTGGTGCATACTGGAATTGGGTACGAGTATAGTCATGGCCAAAAGTTTTGAGAATGACACAAATATTATATTTTCACATGATCTGTTGCCCTCTGGTTTTTATGTGTGTTTGTCAGATGTTTTTATCACATACAGAAATACAAGTGCAATCATATTATGATTAACAAAAGCTTTTATTGACAGAATGAATTAATGCAGCAAGTCAATATTTGCAGTGTTGACCCTCTTCTTCAGGACCTCTGCAACTCTCCCTGGCATGCTCTCAATCAACTTCTGGACCAAATCCTGACTGATAGCAGTCCATTCTTGCAAAATCAATGCTTGCATTTTGTCACAATTTGTTGGTCTTTGTTTGTCCACCCGTCTCTTGATGATTAACCACAAGTTCTCAATGGGATTAAGATCTGGGGAGTTTCCAGGCCATGGACCCAAAATCTCTATGTTTTGTTCCCTGAGCCATTTAGTTATCACCTTTGCTTTATGGCAAGGTGCTCCATCATACTGGAAACATTGTTGTCACCAACTCTCTTGGACGTTGGGAGAAGTTGCTTTGGAGACATTGGTACCATCTTTTTCAGGATTGTTTTAGAGCTGTTAAGATGTTACACGGCTTAAAATGGGCCTATTTCGGTGTAATTACGGGAGTGTGCCAATATGGCGAAACGGCCCTTCAATACGTAATCACGTTTCATAGAGAAATGGATTACATCTCCACCCCGCCGACGAAGCGCCGGGCGGGAATTGACATGTGAATTACTATGCGGCGTATACGGCGCTGGCAATCAAGTCTATGGCCGTGCGAAGTGAGGCCCCCTGCTCAGATCCCCCGCTCCCCCCCGCCCACGGTCACACGGCGTAATTGCGGGTGAAATTACGCCCTCAAATACAGAGTGTGAACATAGACCTTAGAGAGCCGATTCCCTTGGCTGAGAAGCAACCCACACATGAATGGTTTCTGGATGCTTTACAGTTGGCATGAGACAAGACTGGTGGTATCGCTCACCTTGTCTTCTCCGAACAAGCTGTTTTCCAGATGTTCCAAACATTTGGAAAGGGGATTCATTAGAGAAAATTACTTTACCCCAGTCCTCAGCAGTCCACTCCCTGTACCTTTGGCAAAATATCAGTCTGTCCCTGATGTTTTTTCTGGAGAGAAGTGGCTTCTTTGCTGCCCTCCTTGATACCAGGCCTTGCTCCATGAGTCTCCGCCTCACAGTGCGTGCAGATGCACTCACACCTGCCTGCTGCCATTCCTGAGCAGGCTCTGCACTGCTGGTAGCCCGATTCCAAAGCTGAAACACTTTAAGAGGACGGTCCTGGCGCGTGCTGGTCTTTCTTGGGTGCCCTGGAGCTTTTTGGCAACAATGGAACCTCTCTCTTGAATTTCCTTGATGATGCGATAGATTGTTGACTGAGGTGCAATCTTCTAGCTGCGATACTCTTCCCTGTTAGGCCAGTTTTGTGCAGTGAAATGATGACTGCACGTGTTTCTTTAGAGATAACCATGGTTAACAGAAAAGAAACAATGATCCAAGCACCAGCCTCCTTTTAAAGTGTCAAATGGTTTTTGAAACTTACTTTAAAACAGCCCGACTGATCTCCAGGGCCCCGTCCTTCCCTCAACACCCCCACCTGTGTTAATGGAGGAAAACACTTAAAAAGTGTTAGCTGGGCCTTTTTAAGGCGGCCTGCAATGAAGTTGGGAAAAGTGGGTTTTGGGGGAAAAAAGTTCATTTTCTAGGCAACTAATTTACTTTGCAAAATTAAATTTCTGTTAAGCTGATCACTCTTTATAACATTTGGAGTATATCCCCAAATTTTTCCAATTTTTAAAACCCGATGCAAATTTGACTTTTTTTAAAAATTAAAATTTGGGAAACAAATTTTCAAAACTTTTGGCCAGGGCTGTATAGGGTTTTTCTTCCCAAATCTAGCCAAAAAGGTTTGATTGGGCTGAGGGCTGGTGGGCTGTGGAGGGAACACAGCAATCTCCCTTTATTTTCATTGAACCCTTCCCCTCCAGTTTCAAAGTTTTTGTTTTGGGGAATTTTCCCGCTGGATCACATTCGTCCTTTTCATACCCATAGTACTCGAGTATACAAAGTAACTCATCTTGTAGGATACTCACATATAGCTCATGTGTTAAAACACACATAGTGTAAATGGAACTATTGATGCGCTATTTATGGACTTTACAATATGGTTGGGACTATATGTGAAATAAAAAGTTATTATGCAAGATATGACATTAGGAAAATATATTCCACAAAATGTCATTTATTTGCTAGATACAAAAATGGAACCTTCCACGCTTCCTCAGGTGTGAAGGAAGCGTGACAGGTTCCATGTGAAATGTATAGTGTAGTTTTGTATTTAGCAAATAAATGACATTTTGTGGAATATATTTTCTTAATGACATTTCTTCTTCATTGAACTGAGGAGGACCTACTCGAGGTGCAAGGACTCCCATGCGATATGGAACAAAAGCAGCTTGGACCTATTCTTATACATGCTTTTATATGAGTTATACCATAGCTTGTACAACTTCATCAGGTGAGCGAACTATCGTACCTGATTTTCTGTAGACTGATATCCAAAACATATCACAAGAGGTGCCCTGTGTCCTCTGTATCCCAGCACCAATCTTCTGCTATTCACATATAGCTCAGCATTGAGATTTGTGGTCTCACGAAGCATACGGGCCACCTCAACTGCCGTGTTTGTTACGCAGAACTGATAGAACTTTTAATGAGCCAACTTGGCTTTTGAATGGATAGATGGACTTCATTTCATGTTCTTCCAGCTGTCATGGCCTCATATAATGCAGTTTGGCAATTTTCTCTTGGCCCAGAAACGCTATCGATGAGCTGGATTATGCTTCTTCTCTTTTCTTGCTGAATCTTCTTCATGGCTGTTCGAACCAGTGACCTTTCACTTGGGAATCAACCTAATAACAAACTGAGCTATTAGGAAACGTGAGAACACATTGTAATTTGTAGTATACAAAGAAAAAAATTGTTCCACCACCAGGAGCAAAACAGTAACAATGCAGTTACATGACAATAATCTGCATAACTAAGCACATGCTAAATAGTTGCAAGTTAAATGTATCTATGAGATAGCCAAGATGATTGTCTATAAAACGATGGTAGTCTCAAGTACAAAGCTGTAGTGGATGGTGAGATATGGAGCCTGAAAATCACAAGTTCAAAACATTTTTACCCTTTTGATTGTCAGTGTAATTGAAAGCAATGTAACTCACAATATCCAAAACACAGATCCAAACACATATCTAAAAAATGGCATGTGAACATACCCAAACAATTTCAGAGTAAAAAGGAACCGTTCTGATGAATGGTTGAACTCTTTCTACTTTTTTTGAGAGCAAGTAAAAAATTTTGCTGAAATCTGGTCAATCTGTTTGCTATAGGAGCGGAATCTTTTCCCCTTGGGGTAACACTTTGCCTGCTCCATGTCATCCGAATACTTTTCAAAATTAAATTCCTCATCTGATGAGACTGAAGATGTGGCAGCAGTAGCACTGGCAAGACTCAATATCTCTTGCTCTTGGCACTGAATTGAAATAACTGGAGCAATTTATTATAGATTTTGGCAGTCGGAGTCGGTCCATTTTATAATGACTCCAGGCCACATGTATGAAAACTGTCTAGGTCTGAAACTCACTTTGTTGCCCACGGCAACCAATCAGAGTGCCCCTTTCATTTTTCCAGAGCACTATATGAAATAAATGAGGCACTCTGGTTGCTATGGGCAACAGAGTGAGGTCTAGACCTAGACCGTTTTCATACACGTGTCCCTCTAATTTTGGGAGTCCCACTCCACAGCCCTGGTACCTCCTGAAATTAGTTATAATATATATTGTTCCTCCTGAAATAATACTAATATTATACACAGTGTCTGCTGAAATGAATTGTATCATACACTGTACCCTTTTGAAATTAATTTTATTATACACTGTGCCTATAAAATCAATTATAATATACACTATACTCCTTAAAATGTGTTATGTTACACATTGTGAGTACTGAAATTAACGCTAATATACACTGTGCCCACTAAAATTAATAATATACACTGGACCCCCTTAGATAATAATAAAATGCATACCGTGCCCCCTGAAATTAATTATAAAAATATTATAAAAACATGGTTGCCCCTAAAATTACATTATATTACGCACTGTACCCCCTGAAAATAGGAGCGAAAATAGACGTGTTGAATTATCATTAAAGAGTTAAAGATGCCCTTTCACCCACCAGTGGCTGATTATTCAGTTGTGTAGCTGATAATCTAACCACACCTTTGGGACAACAAGAGAGAACTGAACTGAATAAATGTTGGGATACTTGGTGGCTTGAAGGGACTAATTTCAAAATGCCAGGGCAATGAGGGGGTTAATATTGGACCCATAGTGGAGGAAGGTTAAAGGTTAATGCTTATACTAGGAAGGGAGAGAAATTTGGACTGTACATCCTCAAAATATACATTGATCTTATGCTTCTCAGCAAAAAATTTCAAAAATGCTCCTTTCAGTATGCTTGCAGGGAGCCCAGGAGAGGTAAGCAGTGTCAATCTTTCCTTTTTTGGTTTTGGTGCTGTGTGGCGGCCATTGCTGCTGTGGTGCTATGCTTGTGGGGTGGTGCAGCCCAGAGCCGGGGGGCAAAGCCTGGCAGCAGTGGTGCTGTTGGACCAGAGGTTACCGTGAAGTGGCAAGTGGGCTTGTACTGTTTGATCAAAAAGTATACTAAGAACCTCCTGTTCATTTTTGTAATATTTTGCTGAGAAGCAGTAGATCAAGATATATTTTGAGGATGTGCTCTCCATGCCTCTCTCCTTTCCTAGTAAAGGTTAAAGGAGTTGTCTCCCTTCAGAGTTTCAGAGAATGCATGAATGAAATACTCTGTCACTTCCTGGTTCAGACTGACTCATTTGCATATAGCTCCTTGCTTGTACAGCTCCTTGCTGTGCTTTCAGATGCCAATTAGATCAGATTTGCTTCTCAAACTACTAACAGGACTTCTTATCTGATCCCCAAAACATAAGCCCTAATTACAGTTCTGTTTATTTTACATAAATCAAGCTTTTTACTGCTGAGCAGCACAGGATACTCACTCACTCACTCACTCACTGTTATCTCATTGAACAAACAACAGGGGGAGAATTGTTTACAGGTCGGTTACTGAGCGAACTGAAATAGCCAGGGAGGTCATAAATTCACTTGTATCTCCTTAGGGAAAACAGAGGAACAAAGCAATATATTTGGAAAATGTCTTTATTTTGTGTTCCCTACAATTTGAAAGCTATTCTTTGTAGCGAGACAACCCCTTTAATGCTGCATAGCCAGTGATCTAGTGCAGTGAAGGGGTTATTGCAAGGCTCATGAAAAGATATAAGGATTCCTGGTGGAGAGCTGTGAATAGGTTAATGTAAGGATATCTGCTGGCGTGCATTAAAAGGCTTATTCTGTATCTCTGGTGTCCAGTGCTTTCTAAACAGTTTAGGCTTCTGCATTGTCCTGGCTATCACGATCTGTTTTCTCCCAGCACTGATCATAGAGATGACTGATGGGAAATATAGAGGACTGTGCAGCTGTCCTCTATAGTTGCAGTTTTCTCTGCAATAAGGCAGAGCAATTCAACAATGCTCTGCCCAATCATTACATTACAGTGAGAGGCAGCCTGTGGATAGGGGCCTGGTTACAACCGCAAATGTTGCAACCCCTTTGGCTGTGCCACTTCGCTTCAGATTTTAAAGTTAAGAAAATCCTCGATTGCAAGAGGGTTATTGGATAACTTTATTATTGAATTGCTAGGTGTAACGCTTCTGGAGGTGGATCCACTGGACAACCGCAGGCGATGGCGTAAGCCCCTACCAGGGAGTGGAATCTAAGTGGGACCCGGTTTTCACCAGAGCCCGCCGCAAAGCGGGATGGTCTTGCTGCGGCGGGTGTGCCACCAGGTCACTACCATGGGGGGGCTTGCCTGCGTTGGCGGCCAAGGGTGCGAGGTACGGGAACGGCAGGCAGGCTCGTAGTCGAGGACAGACAGAAGGTCAGGACAGGCGGCTCGGGTTCGTGGACGGTCGACAAGCAGGTGCTCGGGGCAGGCGGCAAGGTTCGTAACGGTAGAACGTAGCAGAGGGTCGGTACACAGGAAGGTAATACTGGAACGCTCAAAAACACTTTCACCATGGGTATAAACACCAAGGATCCGGCGAGGGCCGGCAGGAAGTGACCGGACTAAATAGGAGCAGGGGCCCGGCAATTGAACCAATTACCGGCGCACTGCTCCTTTAAATTCAAATCGCCGGCGCGCGCGCGCCTCTAGGGGCGGAGCTACGCGCCGGGACACGGAAGCAGCCTGAGCAGGAGCGTGGCCGGGTAAGTGAATGCCGGCGGGGAAGGGGGAGGCGAGCGGACCCCGAACCCGACGTGCGGGACGGGGCTCCGCTGGTGCAGAGCACGGCCGCACCTGCGACCTGGACAGTGTCGCAGGGGCGCCGTGCCCATACACCCCCCCTTTGGTCCCCCCCCCCTCTTACTGGGTTGGAGAAATCTCTGGATGAGACTGCGGTTTTAGGATGTTCTCCCCCAGGCTCCCAGGACCTCTATTCAGGGCCGAACCCCTTCCATCCACCAAAGAATATCCCCTTTCCCCTAGTTCTTCTCATGCCCAGACTCTCCTTGACCCCGAAGACATGGGGCCCAACAGCCACAGCCAGAGGAGGAGGAGCGGCCTTCTGGGAAAAATGGTTAAGGACCAGAGGTTTCAATAAGGAGACATGAAACGCGTTGGGAATTCTCATCGTGGGAGGGAGCCGGAGTTTGTATGCTACCGGATTGATGCGGCTGATGACCTCAAAGGGTCCCAGAAAACCGGGTCCCACTTAGATTCCACTCCCTGGTAGGGGCTTACGCCATCGCCTGCGGTAGTCCAGTGGATCCACCTCCAGAAGCGTTACAGTAGGATCCGGCCCTTTTTGTGTAAGGACTGCTCCAGCCCCCACAGACGAAGCATCCACTTCCAGAGTGAAGGGTTTTGCGGGGTCTGGACGTGCCAGGATAGAAGCGTAGCGAAGGCGGATTTGAGACTCACAAACGCCTCCTCGGCCTCGACAGGCCAACTGCGGGGGTTTGGCTTGTTTTTTTGGTGAGAGCCACTATCGGGGGCCCCCAGCGTAGAGAAGTGCGGGATGAATTGGCATAGTAATTGCAGAAGCCCAAGAATCGCTGGAGAGCCCGCAGCCCGACGGGGCGTGGCCATTGCAAAAACGGCAGACAGTTTAAACAGGGTCCATCCTAGGCCTTGGTCAGAGATGACATACTCCCCGAAACGGAGGCTATCTGATGGAAGAGGCACTTCCCTAGCTTGGCAAAACAGGTGGTTCTCCCGGAGACGTCTTAGTACTTGACGGACATGGCTGCGGTGGGGCTCGAGGTCAGGGAGAACACAGTAAAGTCATCGAGGTAGACTACCACGCAGGAGAGGAGGAGGTCCTGAAGACGTCATTCACGAGCTCCTGAAGACCCGGGTGGCGCATTACCCGAGTCCGAAGGGCATCACCAGGTACTCGTATGCCCATCCCGGGGGTGTTAAAGGGCCCCTTTCTTCCATTCATGCCCTTGCGGATTGGGAAACCAAGTTGTGGGGCCCTTTTCTAAAAATCCAATTTGGGAGAAAATCTTGGCGCCTTCCCAGGCGATCAAAAAGTTCCGTGATCAGGGGCAAGGGGAAAACGGTTCTTTCCGTGATCTTGTTCAAGCCCCGGTAGTCAATGAAAGGCCGAAGGAAACCCACCCTTTTCTTCTTCACAAAAAAAACCCCCGCCGGGGGGGGGACGGGGGATTTCCCCGGATGAACCCCTTCTTAAAATTTCCTGGATGTACTCCGACATGGCTTGGGGTTCCAGGAACAGCCCCGAGGGGAATTTCGGCCACGGGGGGGAAACGGGTACCCGGAAAATAGGTCGATGGGCAATCGTTTGGCCATGGGGGGAAAGGGAACTACGGCTTGTCTCTCGGAGAACACATCGGCATACTCCAGAAAATTCGGGCGACACCCGGGGGGGGGCAGCGGCTCCGGGAAGGGTTAAGTGGAGAGCAGGGAAGCCCCCGGGCGGGGTTGCCCCAAACACCCCCCCGGAAAATTTGGGGACCCCAACAAATCACCTCTCCATAGACGAGTCCAGGAAGGAGAGGGGGAGCCAAACCCATGGGATTTCCCGAGGGGGGATCGCCAGGGAACGAGCAACACATAAAAGGGGGGCGATCCCCCCCTTTATGCAGTGCCCCCACATGGAGGGACAGGGGCTTGGTGACGAACGGGAAATGGGGGTCGCTAAGAAACCCCCCCGCTGACTGATGAGATGACAAGCGGTTTTTTCCCAGACTACCACGGGAAGGGCCGATACCCCCCCTTTCACTAGAGGCTGGGGGGTTTGAATTTTCCCCGGCTGACCCCGAGCCCAGAAAGGGCCGGGAACCCTGGAAGTGATCCCCAGACTTTTGGCCCACGGAACCTGCACAGGAATAAACGGCGTGGAAGGAGGAGGTTGCACCTAGGAATGCCTTTCCCACAGATCCTAGGGGGCGGGGAGTTTCCCCAACCCTTTGGGGGGGTTTGGGGACAAGTCCCCCCAAAAATGCTCTGGGCTGCCAAAAGTAGAGACAAAAAGCCTAGTTTTCGCCGCGGGGGGCCAATTTTGCTCAGAGAGGCGAGCCCGATAAAACCCTGCATGGACTAATCGGGGGGTTTCGGAGGCGGGGCGCAGGAGCCCCTGGAAAAAACCGGGTTTCCAAACCCGAGGAAACCGGCGAGGTTGGGCTGACTGGCGCTCTTGCAAAAAGCTCCCCCTTTCCCCTTTTCAATGAAAGCGTAAAATCGAGGGCGGGTCCCAACCGGATCAAGTCGCAAAGGGGAACGGGAGGTCTCTAGCGGCCAAACTTTCTTTAACTCGACTTGAGGGGTCCCTTCTTAAACGTAACATGGGTGGCCGGCCTCGTTCCAGGGTCAGTTCAGAGGCCAGTTTTCCAAAATTGAACCGCGTAGTCTCCCTACAGACGGTTCTCCCTGGCGTAGATTTAGGGGGCCGTCTCAGCGGGGGAGGCACGGGCGGGTTTTCCTCAAAGACGTTGCGGAACTCACTGGGGGAATGATGTAGATCCGCCGTCACCGGATCATTTTGTCCCATAGGGGTGTACCCCCTGCCCGGGCCTTCCCGGAGGGAGGTGAACCCCGAAAGCCACCTTTTTCAAAGTTCGGACAAGGGAAATGGGCGGTCATCAGCTCCCCCGTGCATAGAGCATTGAGTGATAAAACCCCCCCATAGTTTTTTGGGTCAACCCCCTGAACTTTTGGTTTGGGAGTGGGGGAAACCCAAGTTGGGGCCCCTGGGGGTCCTGGGAAACCCCTTTGGGGGAGGGAAATGGGATGGGGTGGCTGCTGCTGGACGGTGACGATTTCTGCACCAAGGGGGGGAGTTGCTCGAAACTGCTGCGCTTGCGCGCAATCTGTTTTTGAAATTTCTTTTTTCCACGAAGTTGGTGATGCTGGAAAAACTTGGCAAGGGGGACCTTGGCGGGGTCCATTGGGGCCGGGGTCCTACTGTAACGCCCTTTTGGAGGTGGGGTCCACTGGCCACTGCAGAAGATGGCGTAAGCCCCACCCCGGGAAATGGAAATTTAAATGGGACCCGGTTTTTTCACCCGAGCCCCCGCAAAGCGGGATGGTCTTGCTCGGCGGGTGCCCCAGGGCACTACCCCCGGGGGGGCTTTTCCTGGGGGCGGCCAAGGGTGGGGAGGTACAGGAACGGGGAGGCAGGCCTCGTATCAGGACAGAAAGAAGGGGGCCCGGGAAAGGGGGCTCTGGTTCGTGGACGGGAGGGGAAGCAGGTGGTCGGGGCAGGCAGCAAGGGTTTGTAACGGTAGAACCCTAGGGAGGGGGGTCGGTACAAAAGGAAGGGAATACTGGAAAAGTCAGGAACAAATTTGACCATGGGTATGAACACCAAGGATCCGGCAGGGCCGGGAGGGGAATTTACCGGGGGTAAAAAGGGGCAATGCCCGGAAAAAGAACAAAATTAAACCCGGGGCACCCGCCCCCCTTTAAAACCCAAAACCCCCGGGCGGGACGCGCCTCTAGGGGCGGAGCTACGCGCCGGGACAAAAGGAAACAGCCCGAGCAGGAAACGTGGGGGGATAAGTGCATGCCGGCGGGGACCCGGGGGGGCGAGCGGACCCCCAACCCGAGTGCGGGGGCGGGGGTCCGTGGGTGCAGGAGCACGGGGGCGCCTGGGGACCCGGGACAGTGGTCGCAGGGGGGGTCCGTGACACTGGGAAGGTTACAAACTTTGATTTTAAAAGAAGACTTTTTGGGGTTCGAAAACCCAAACAAGAATTTCAAATTTTCGTATCATATCAAGGGCTTTTGAAGGGCCCCTTTTAGGGGGACTTTAAAGTCTGTGTGCTTTCCCAAAAATGTCTTTTATTTTTTGGGTGTAAACTCGCTGCATGTATCACAGCAAAAAAAAATCTATCTTCACATAGTGGCCGTAGTTTGCTATGGAGCTGGTTTCCTAAAAAATTTTTGGGCTTGTGGCCCCTTTTTAAAAAGGGGACCTCAGTTCCAAAACACCATTTTTGGGGATTGGGCTCATTTTCCCTTTGGGTTCGTTTCCCCCCATTTTTTGACCGTGAATTTCCTTTTTAGGGTTTGTGTGTCAATAGTCGTGTACAGATGTGTCAATATCCAATATACATTTTAATCCAAACCTATACTGTATCAAAGAAACAAAGGAGACAGTGGCACATTGTCTTTATGATACATAAAATATGGAGAACTAGAAGGCTGTATTTCCCAAAGGTAGGATTTTGACATGAAATCAACCCCAAAAAACTTGGTAAAAAAAACCGTAGATTTGAAAAAGAAAATTTCTCCCGTTGGAAAACCCAAAAAAAAATAAAAGGACCTCCCCAATTACATTTTTCTTAAATGTATTGGGGGAAAATTTACCCCACCTTTCAAAAAGCCCCATCCCTTTGGGCCCAGCTCTGGGGGTTTTTTGCTCGCGGAATCCCGTCTTGGTAAAAAAGGGTAAAGGCCCCTCCCAAAAACAGGGTTCAGTTTTGAAAAACCCGGCCTTTGCCGCTTTATTTTACCCCAAACACAGGGGACAGGTACGTAGTTACATAAATCCTCAGCCATTGGCCACTAAATATATCTCTAGGGGACCCCCCTTACCGGGGTCTGGTTTCTAAACCCAGTACAAACCAAAACCACTTACCCCCTCATCCAGTAAAACTCAACGGGCCCTTCCCCCCTCAACCCCTTGGGGGGGCCCAAGAGCCTCCCCTCATTTTCTGCTCCCCAAAAAACTCCCCAGGTGCAACCACCCCCCCTGATCACCTGTAGAAAGGGGGGCCCTTTAAAAGGTCTCCAGAGACCTACCAAAACCCCGTCCGGGAAAATTTGGGGATGGCCCCCCCAACCCAACACTGTGACCGTCCAGGGAAAGGAAACCCCATACTACCCGCATAGAAAACCAAAACTGTTAAAAAATGTCAGAACCCCTAGGGTTTTACTGACTTTTTTAAAAAATTTGGTTGCCTTTCCCACCGAAACCAGGTTTTCGGGGGCACTCCGCAGAAAGGTCTCCTGCTGTACGTCCCCTAGTGGCAGAACCCTGCCGCCCGTTGGGGTCGTTTTTTTCCACAGTATGTAAAGCTATCATGTATAGTTATACTGTGTAAACCAGTGCTTTGAAACTTATGAACACAGGTGGGTGACGCAGCTGTAATAGGATAAAAAATATCAAGAAGGAAGATTAGGGTGCTATGATGAGTTAAAGTAATCTGCCTGTATTAGGAAGTTTGTGAGGGGAAATTTATTAGTCTTGTTAAAAATTTGCTGGGGTTTCCCCCAAAGTGCATATAAAAAAAAATTTTTTTTATAAAAATTGAAGATTTTTAAATTTCCTTTTAATTCCCTTGGGGAAAAGGGTTTTTGGATATCCCAATGTTTGCTCTTGGGCCCCGGCCTTTGGAACAAAGGTGTAGGTGAACCATTAAGATCAGTAAGAAATTGAGTCAATTGGATTCAGAATCTGTATTTTGCATTGCCAAAAAAGGGAAATTTGTAAAAAGAAAATATTGGGGTCTTGGTTTTTTTTTGGGACATATTAATCCCAAAACCCCGGTCAATAAAATTTAACCACAAAGGTAGTGAACAAAAAATCCCGGTGTATAATGAATTTAAATGGGGTTCCCCCAAAATTAAAATTAAATTTGCACGTACCCCCCGAAATAGGAGTGAAAATAGAAGGTTTTTAAATTTCCAATTTAAAAAGTTGAAGATTCCCTTGCAAAACCCCCAGTGGTTGATTATACAGTTGTGTAGCTGATAATCTAACCACACCTTTGGGGCAACGAGAGAGAACTGGTGGTCAAGGACATTGTAAGAATAAATGTTGGGATACTTGGTGGCTTGAAGGGGATTCTTGAGATGCAGCCAA
>JAODAL010034238.1:0-44516 GCA_025379985.1 Phyllomedusa bahiana
TTGAAAGACTTTTTTTCCGGCCTTTTTAAAATTGGGGGGGTTTAAATGCAGGTTTGGGGCTCTGCTGTGGCCCAGGGGGGAAAGAATTGTCCAGTGAAACTAAAATTTTTTTGGAAAGACCCCTTTTTTTCCGGCACTTTTAAACGGGGGTCATGCGGTTTGGGTCATGCTGCTTCCGGACGGGGATATTCAATGCCCTTTAAAGTAAGGATGGTTCAAATCTACTGCCTTCTGGCATTTTTAATTTGTGGGTGATGCATTTTTTAAGGGTTGCGTGGTACAAACAGGGATAGTGAATGTTGTTGTTTTTTTTTTTTTGGCTTTTATCCCCAAGGTGTTGCAAAAGTGTTCCGTATCCTTTGACTGTTGGGGTGTTAATTCCAGTTCCCCCAGCCCTGTTTGGGTGTAAGATAAAGGTGTTGTTCCCTCCCATAGACTTTATGGTCACCCTCATGTGACTGCTCACTACGAAAAACCAAAACGTGGTGGCCCGACTTTCGACTATGGGCCCGATGTCGTACCCCAAACGAAATCGCTAAACATATCTTGCCCAACATATTTACTATACTTTACACTAGAAATTGTCAAAAATGTGAGAAGACAGCCATGACAGTTGTACATTTCAAAAGGGGGGTGCATAAACAGAAAAAGATACGCTTTTTTTAAAAATTTGGGGCCCCCTTTTCTTATAATTTCTTGCCCCTTGCATTAAAAGCCCATATATGATGTGAATTTCCTCTAAATGTGCCTTTTGCCTTTCTGACAAAAATTTCTCTAGGATGCAAAAAACCAAAGATGTAAAATGGGCAGGTTTAGACTTTGTGATGCTCATACAACTAAAAGTCTTAGGCTTGGTCTACACAGCACAGTAAATATAATCAGGGGGCCAACACAAGTTTCATTTAAAGTGTACCCAAAAGGGGTTTTAAGCCCCAGTGTAGACTTGGGGGAAAACTGTCCTACTATTCAAAAGTTTGGGGTCCGAAAAGTTTATTTTGAAAGAAACACAGTTTTTTTTCAATGAAGCTAAATTCATGAAAAAAATAAACTCCCTAATTGTTAATGTGGTAAATACTATTTAGCTGCAAAAGTTGGTTGTTAATGCAATAGTAATAGGGGTATAGAGGCCCTTTCCAACAACCATCCTCCAGTGTTCTAATGGTACATTGTGTTGCAAAATGTGTAAGAAAGTATTGGAAATTTTTTAACACCCTTAAAAACCCCTTTTGCAAGTATGTTTTGCACAGCTGAAAACCGTTTTTTGTTCAGAAGCTATAAAATTGACCTCCGTTGAGCTATTGGAATTGGAGATTACATTTTTTTTGGTTGTAATAACTCGCAAAATGGCCCAAAAAGAGAACTTTCTGTGAAACTCAACAGTCTATTCTTGTGTGGGGAGAAGGCTATTCCCCAAGGGGGAAAATTTCCAAAAAACTGAAAAATTTTTACAACCGTGTTACCCACTCCCCTTTGAGGAGAGCACAAACAGGGTCTATCCAGATAGAAAGAGAAGTGTGAGGCCGCTGCACAACTGAGCAACAAGACAAGTACATTAGAGTCTCTAGTTTGAGAAATCGACATCTCACAGGTCCTCAACTGGCAGCAAATAGTATCCGCAAAACGCCAGTGTCAATATTTACAGTAAAGAGTCGACTTCGGGATGTTGGCCTTCAGGGCAGAGTGGCAAAGAAAAAGCCATATCTGAGACTGGCTAATAAACAGAAAAGAGTAATATGGGCTATAGAACACAGACATTGGACAGAGGAAGATTGGAAAAAAGTGTTATGGACAGACAAAGTTTGAGGTGTTTGGATCACATAGAAGAACATTTGTGAGACGCAGAGCAACTGAAAAGATGCTGGAAGAGTGCCTGACGCCATCTGGCAAGCATGGTGGAGGTAATGTGATGGTCTGGGGTTGCTTTGGTGCTGGTAAAGTGGGAGATATGTACAAGGTAAAAGGGATTTTGAATAAGGAAGGCTATCACTCCATTTTGCAACGCCATGCCATACCCTGTGGGGGGCACTTGATTGGAGCCAATTTCATCCTGCAACAGGACAATGACCCAAGGCACACCTCCAAATTATGTAAGAACTATTTAGGGAAGAAGCAGGCAGCTGGTATTCTATCTGCAATGGAGTGGCTGGCGCAGTCACCAGATCTCAACCCCACTGAGCTGTTGTGGGAGCAGCTTGACCGTATGGTACGCAAAAAGTGCCCATCAAGCCAATCCAACGTGTGGGAGGAGCTTCTGAAAGCACGGGGTGAAATTTCTCCAGATTGCCTCAAAAAGTCAGCAATGCTGTAATTGCTGCAAAGGGAGCATTCTTTGACGAAAGCAAAGTTTGAAGTAGAAAATTATTATTTCAAATAAAACTCATTATTTCTAACCTTGTCAATGTCTGGACTATATTTCTATTCATTTTGCAACTCATTTGATAAAGTAAAGTATGAATTTTGAGGTAAAACACAAAATTGTCTGTGTGACCCCAAACTTTTGAACGGTAGTGTATGAACGTAGTTCTACCAGTTTTTTGTCGTGCTCCGCCGGCCACTGCATTACTCGCGGCGTGAAAACATCGCGAATAAATGACGTCAATTATCTCCCCAGGCGTAAAATACGATCGTATTGTACGCCCAAGGAGGCGTAAACTACAGTTCTCTATGAGAACTGTGGATTACCGTAATGATTGGGGTGCATTTCGCTCGTATTACAGCGCAGTACGCTCGCAATACGTGACGAAATGCGTCCCAAAATAAGCCGTGTGAATTTACCCTTCGCAGCAATTAGCCGCTAACACCTGGCGTCTGTGTAGCGGGATCATGACATATCCATATGTCCTATGTCGGTAAGGGGTTAATATTAATTTTACATGACATAATTAAAAATTAATTTAATATGAGAATTTTAGATTTTTGTGATATATTATTTTAGACTATTTTTATATTTTTTTAAAATTATTTAATTTTATCTAGTTTTATAATTAACATTTGTTAGCATGGACCAAGCTGTAAAGAATTCTGTTTCTTGCGCACCATCCTTTGTGCTTACAATGCAGCACATCTAGGCTTTGCGCCAACATTACCGTGCACTCCACCTACGATGCACCAAATGTATGCACCGCATTAAAACAGGTTCATACACACTGTTGCATTCTACACTGCTCTCAAGTGATTTAATGATTTCAAGTGGTTCAAGTGATTTAGAGTTTCATACATGTCATCCAAGGTGTTAGAATTTCAGATCACCCAAGCTATAGAAAGCAGGCCGAGCTTCGGGAGAAAGTGAAAGTAAGTGAGCTGAGGACCAGTCTAGAGAGACACAGAAAAAGCTGGGTGAGGACGGGATACAAAAATGGGAAGAAAACCCTAATCACAGAAAAGAAAAGTCAACCTTTAGGATAGCCATAATGAGCTCACATACTTCTATGCCAATGAGTAGAGAGGAGTAAACAGTGAGGAGATAAGGAATAGAGAGATCTGCCCCATAGCTAATGAACAGTTAAAACATGAGCCTCTTATTGAAACTGTGACACTTTACAGCCTACTTGTCTTGCTCCTAATTAAGGACCTTGGAGCCATCCTCTGCAAATTAGTGATGGCTGGCCTTTATCAGCTCAGTCACCAATGTATACTGCTTGAGGATATAACCATATGCTCCATTCAGAAACATCTGGCTCCTCTCTGACCTAGGACAAGGACACCAATTGGCCTTACTTTCCTACTTTCCAATTGCTCCTCAGGCAAATAGTTAAAGCATCTAATCAGAATGAGGTTGTTATTCTGGGCAACTTTAACTACCCAGACATAAACTGGGAATCTGAAACGTGTAGCTCTCACAAAGGAAACTGGTTTTTGTCTATAACTATAGATAATTACCTTTCCCAAATGGTGCAGGAAACCGACTGAGGAAAGGCCTTCTAGACTTAATATTGACTAATTACCTGACAGAGTAACAAAGGTTCAGGTTGAGGGGTACCTAGGGAATTAGTGACATAATATAATAAACTTCCATTTATCCTTCAATACAGCTTTTTGTCATGGAGCCACAAAAACACTGAATTTGAGGAAGGCTAATTTTACCCTGCTTAGAGAGGCACTAAACTGTATTGACTGGGACAAGGTGTTTAAAAATAGCAGAACAAAAAATAAATGGGAGATCTTTAAAAACATCTTAGGCGCCCACTGTGAGAGGTACATACTTATGGTAAAAAAAAAAAATTAGAAAAAGGAAAACCCAAAGGGGGATTTTAAAAGAGATGTTTAAAAGGAAGGGGTTTTAAAAACAAAAAGAAAGCGTTTCGTTTCTAAACAGGAGGGCATGAAAGAGGCCCCTTTTTTGGGTTTAAAGGGGAAAAAAATAAGTGTGTAAAAAAAAAGATAAAGGCCAGCAAAAGCTGGAGACAAAAAAGAATTTTTGCAAAAGAAGTTTAAAAAAAAACCCCCAAAATATTTTTTAATATATTTTTTGTTAAAAAGATTTTTAAAAAAAAAAAATTGTTGGCCCCTTTAAAAAAATACAGAGGGAGGACTATAGGGGGGCGATGAGAAAAAACAAAACCTATTTTAAAAAATTTCTTCTCCCAAATGGGTTTTAAAAAGGGGGTGAGCTACCTGTTTAAAGGAAAGGGGGGAGGTTTTTTTTCCCTTTTTTTAAAATTTCTTGTCTAAACCCAGGAAGGGAAATGCAGCTCCCCCTTAGGGAAAATTTTTTAAAACAAACCCCCGGGCCCTGAGGTTTAACCCCCGCGGGTTTAAGGGGGGTTTAAATTAAGGGGTTTTGATAGGACCCCCATTTTTAAAAATTCATGGACTGTCTAATAACGGGGTTAAAGTCCCAAAGGATTGGCGCTTTTTAAATGTGGTGCCAAAAATTCAAAAGGGGGGCAAAAAAATGAAACCCGGAACTATAGGGCCGGTAAACTTTTAAAACCCCTGTTGTGGGGGAAAATTTTTTTGAAGGTTTTCTCAGAGGGTGCTATCCTGGAGATCTCACTGAAAAAAAAATGTATAACGCCGTTCCGGGATGGGCTTTTTGAAGGATCCCGGGCCTGTCAGACTTAAACTCATAAAATTCTATGAGGAGGGGTTTGTTCCAGACTGGATCGGGATGAGGCAATGGGTTTTCATATTTTTTGGATTTTTCTAAAGCTTTTTATCTTTTTCCACAAAATTTGGGTTGGTAAGTAAAATGAGAATGCTTGGGGTGGGGGGAAAAATGTGTGAAATGGGGTTTTTGGGAAATGGTCAATGTTTGAAAAAAAAAGGGTGGTAATTAACCCGTTTCTTACTAAAATGGTCCCCGTTTTCTAGTGGGGTACCAAGGGGGTCAGTATTTGGGCCCCCTTTTCCCCTTTAATATTTTCATAAAAAGGTTTTTAACAGGGGATTGCACAAAAAGAAAAATCCGTTTTTTTTTGCAGATGATAATAATTAAAAAGTAAAGGAATCCACCAATTTGGGGATAATTGTGTTTTAAAAGAGATCTGGGTAGGTTGGAGGGCCGGGGAGAGAAGTGGGAGGGTGAATTTAACATGATAAATTTAAAAGGGTTTTGCCAAATTTGGGGGGGAAAAATTTTCCAACATGATTACTTTTTTAAATGGGAAAAAAAACTGGGTAAAAATGACATGGAGAAGGGCCTGGGAATCCTAGTGGACAGTAAACTTAACTGTAGCAGCCAATGTCGGGCAGCAGCTGCAAGGCTAATAGGTTTCATGGGGTGTAATTAAAAGGGGCATAGATGCACATGATGGGAACATTAATTCTCCCACATAAACAATCACGGGTTAGACCACACATGGAATATTGTGTACAGTTTTGGGCACCTTGCACAGGAAAGACATTGTAGACTTGTACAGGTACAAAGGCGGCAACAAAAATAATTAAAGTCCGGGGTGGACTGCAATATCCAGAAAGATTAGAAAGGGTTAGGTTATTTATTTTAAAGAGAAAAGACGGCTCGGGGGGACATTATAAATATGTTTAAATATTTAAAGGGGCCAAATAGAGATCTCGCTAAAGATTTATTTAAAACCCAGGACGATCTAGAACAAGGGGCATCCTCTATGTCTTGAGGAAAGAAAGTTTCAAACATAAACATAGAAAGGGATTTTTTAAACTTTTAAGAGCGGTGAGACTGTGGAACTCTCTGCCAGAGGAAATTCATGGTGAATTCACTAACAGGTTCAAAAGGGCTTGGATGCATTTTTGGGGAGTGATAACATAACAAGTTATAGTGACTAGGATTCCGAAGAAGGGTCTGGATACATTTTTAATGTAAATATAACAAGTTAAAAGTGACCCGGGGGTTCTAGAGGGGTCGTTGATCCAGGGGATTTATTCCGATAGCCAGATTGGGGTCAGGAAGGAATTTTTTCCCTAACATAGGTTAATTGGCTTCTACCTCATGGGGTTTTTGCCCTTCCTCTGGATCAACCTTTTAAAACTTTGCAACACTTAATAAATGGGGGAACTGGGTGGACGTATTCTTTTTTTGGGCCCGACAAACTATGTAACTATGTAACTATGTAAGGATTCCCTGGGGTTCCGGGCTTACTGCTGAATTGCTTACAGTTACCATCCAGGTTTGGATTGTCAGAAAGGCAGTCATACCAGCCCTCATAAGACTGTGTCAAGTAAGTAACAATTTGTTTTGGGCTGTACTCTACACTTTGGATTACAAATTATTTTGGGATCATGTTGAGTGGATTACAATTTGTGTAGGCCTTAGCAATGGATTTCAATTTATTCTGGGACTGTGTCAGGTAGATAACAAGCTCTTCTGAGAGAAATCAGTCCAAGCACCCTAACAGTGTTTGTGTCTTCTTAATTGTGGGTTAATAAATTTCGAAATATTGCCTGCTTATTACAAAAGCGCAGAGGAATATATACACGTTTTCTATAATCTTTGCCTAAAACATATTGAAAGTGAAAGCAACACAATAGTAATGGCTTGACCCCCACGGCATGATTTATTGGTCAGTTTTTCAGCCGGTTTGTGGTTTTAAAAACCGTCTGAAACAAGCAACCAACCCTAGAGACTCGAGACGGTCCAAGATGGCGGCTGGAGTGAGGTCTCACATACGGTGGAGGATGCATGCATTATTGGCACGAACAGGAAAAGAATTAGCACAAGACATGGTGCCTTAAATGGTGCAGGTAAAAGCGCATGAGGAGTCTTGCTGCAGCAAGATTTAAAGGGCTAGAGGCCTAATTGCTAGAAAGAAACACACCCACAAACAAACTGTATTTGAAAAGAGACTGTGTTTTCTGCAGTGACTGCTACCACTGCTGACAATTTGTGGTCATGGAGGAACTGGTTAAGTACCTCGCAGAGACCAATGCCTGGCAGTGGGAAATGAATGAGCGGTGGGCCAAGCAATTGGCTAAACAGCATTGGGACAATCAAAGACTCCAAGCAGAGCTGGTTATGGAGCAGGAGGCCATTAAAGGATTGTCAGCCCTATCCCATGGTTTAGGAGTCCAGGCGAAAAAGTGGGAAAGACGGCTGCCAAGTGTTACCAACCTATGTGGTGTGATGGATGCCTACGGGTTGACTATTGCATGAAGAGATGTCCTGTGGCCTGGAGGCTGTGTTGTCCTGCAAGAAAGATGTCCACTTCTGGAGAGGTCAAGTTGCTGAAGCGCATGGATCTGGTTGTTGCTAGAGGCAATGAATTTCAGCAGTCGGAGCCTACTTCCACCGTTCAGCAGGAGGACCTATGTCAGAGGTGCCAATACAGTTGCAAGATGTGCTCCTGACTGCCCTCTCAGGAGGATGCCAGAGAGGTTACATTCCCAAGCCTTGGAGTTCCAAGTGAGTGGAGCCCTGCCCCTGGCTGACATGGACAGTCAGCAAGAGAGTTCCAGGGTGCACCAAGATGTCGTAACCGTTGTGGAGACCCATCATAGACCTGGTAAGACTGCTCCATTGGGGTTTGTTACATGCTGGGAGACTGTCGGTCATGTGCATGATCTATGTGGGGACTTGGCTGGGCTAAACAGAGGTCCAGATATGCTGCCAAGCTAGAAGAGTCCAGATAGCAGTGGCAGGACTGGTAAAAATGGACTGGTAAAGTTTGATGCACTCGATGTTTTACCTGTTGGGTTGCCTATTGAAAATGTTACTGATGCAAAAAAAATGTACCTGTAACATATAGCTATGTCACACAGCCTGAGCAGGAGGAGGTTAGCTGTGTCATAAAGTTATCTCCAGCTACTTCCATGTGTGAACAAGCTGCTAGAGGTTCTTGGAGGTCATGGGGAAGAACAGCACAAGTAGCGCAGGTGATGTGTATCCAGCAATTGGTAGAAACCTGGAGAGTAATGCTAAGGTGGAAGATTGCCACCAGTTATGTTTTTCTCCTGTTTGTCCCAGAGAGGTGTTTGCATATTCTAGTATCTTTCCTGGAATTGAGAAGTCAAACCCTGGATTTGATTGTGCTGCTGCTATGTCTGAGTAGACTGGCATTAAGAGTTTGAATGGGCCAGTTATTAACCATGGGAAAAAAACACTCTGTGAAGAGTCCCAGTTGCAGTGTGAGAATGGAGGCTGTAATGGTCAGTGTATTCCAGAGAGGTGGCTCTGTGATGGAGATCTGGATTGTGGTACTACAGAGGGTGAAGATAACTGTCGTGCTGTGACATGTAGTGTAGTTGAGTTCACTTGCTCCAAAGGTTGCTGTATTTCCAGTAGCTTTTACTGCAACATTCACAGAGACTGCAGTGACGGTAGTGATGGAAAGAGTGAGCTGCTATACCCAGAAAAAAGAGGGTTTTCTCAGGTGCTAGTGAGGGGCAGGTCAGAGTGTTTGAATCCTCAGATGGTAAAGAGGTGCCTGGTTCTGAGGCAACTGATAATTTTTCCCTATGGGTTATTGAGGACAATAGTAACAGTGTCACAGAGCTAGTATGTCTTGTGGTTTGTGGCGACCTACAGGTTGGTGCTGTTAAGAACCAGTTGTCTGCTGCACCTACTGACTGAGTAACTGAGTTGCCTAAGGTGAACACTGCAAGTTTGGTGCATGAGTGGGAGAACCATAAAAATTATTGCCCGGCAGCTATGACTGATATTCCATTTGTAAAGATCTCTGCCATTGACTCCAGTGCACAGTGTAAATTGATGGTGTGCAAGATGCACGGGTGACCCTGATAGAAGTGGAGAGTTCTGCCTTAGAGACTGCAACAGGGGATGTGAAGGAAACCTCTCCACATGTTGCTGCAGAGGGTCTGCTGCTAGACAGAGCTGGTGAGAAGTGTGCACAGGGAAAGGATCTCCTCTGGCACTGGTGAAGTACTGGGTGATGTAAATGTAACTAACACATTTTCTATAGTGGTTTTTCAGCGGGGACTGGAATTAGTAGTTTACATGTGGATTTAAAAGCCTGTTGAGATGGTCACCACAGGTCAATTACCAGGTGCGGACTGTGAAGCCCATTGGATTGTGGTTAACACCCATAATCATACAAGGGTAGTGTATTATAGGGAGAAAATAGACCGTGAATGTGGTTTCCTTGCTACTGTCAGGTGTATGGATGGACGAGTGATTCCTCAGACATTAAAAATACACCCAGTAAGGAGACTGATTCATTTGCGGGGAGGTCCTAGATATAGCAATCGTCTGCAACAACCACGTGACCCACAGGTTATGGATGGCACACAGGCATATTGTGCCACAGTGGGTTCTAGCACAAAGAGAGTAGAAGAGGTTGCTGAGCCCCAAAGTCAGGAGTTGGTCAATGAGAACTAGAGGCCTTGTGATGGTGAGACGTCTGGATCTCATGGTGATACTGCAGGTCCAGAACAATCAGAAAATCAGTGAGAGAAAGAGCGTGCGGAAAGGTCCCAGAGTTATGATGGGTACAGTGGCTGGCCTTCATTAGGAAGTTGGCAAATGGATGAGAAGAGTGTGGTTCCTACTCAGGGAAACAGAGGTTAGTATGAGTTATGTGAGCAGGTTTCCCAAAGAGTTTTAACCCCGGAGGAACGGTTGTGAGGGGTGAAAAAGACCTTCAGCCTTTATCAAAGTGGGAGAGGGATATGTGGCAGAGCGACCTTAGGCGGTCACAGGTTTCTGCCACTAGATAGAGTACAGCGGAATACCTGGATCAACACTTTAGCAACACTTTAGCAAAATAGGCCTGAACTGGATGGATGTCTTGTCTTTTTTCACCTTACAAACTATATATTATATATATATATATATATTATATATATATTATATATAAAATATTATATATATATATATATATATATATATATATATATATATATATATATATATATTTCCTATGGATTGTGTGTGACCTATAGTGCATCATTATCCACTTTATAGTCTAAAAAATGAAGACCGCACAAAATCTGCACTAAAACCTGGACAAAACCTTCAAAAAACACAAACCGCCGAAAAACGGGCTGGTTTTTGCGTCAAAAAAAGTCCAAAAACCGGTTGTGATGAACGTTTCTGCTGCAGTCAAAACCGAGTAGATTTTGTCATTTGCCATGTGAATCCAACCTAACAGTGGATTGAGAAACTTTTTAAGTTTTAAATCCTGAATTCTATCCTTTGCAGTCACAACTTACCACTTTAGACTTATTTCAATAAAGGATCGAAGAAGATGTAATAGAGCTTCATAAAAAAGTATCGACTGACATGCATAAACTTCATAATTTAAAGGGGTTGTCTGACTGCATTGATTTCTTTTTTTTTTAAAGATCTTGAAAAAACAAGTCATTTTGCAATATGTGTCCATCAACATTGTCCTAGCTATTCCTAGATATCCCCTCTTGTAAGAACTGCATCAGCTCCTCTGGTTGCTGTAGCTGCAGACCTGTTCAATGTCTCCTGATATTCTGCTTGCTCTGGTAGCTATAGCTACAGAAATGGTGTCCTCAGCAGCGTAGTAGTGAGACAACCCCTTTAACAAAAGGAAGACGGATAGCAATTCATGAATTGAAAGAAGGTCATGATTTGATAATAAGGAGTGCAGCCAAAAGGGAGAGGGGTCAGTGGTATTATTGGATATGAAATATACAAACAGGAAAATTTGAAAATGTTTAACATGATGATGCATATACCACTCTCCTCTGTGATCCCACTCCAAATTTAGCAAATAAATTAACAAATTAATTATTCCTATGTATCACTCGCTATCCAAATTGCATATAGGGGGTTTTCCCAAAAAATATTGACCCAGTGTGTCAGGGTTGGGGTCCCTTAATGAAAAACTGTGGGAACGGGTTGATGTTCATTTGCAGGCCCTGGTAACAAAAAACTTTCTGGATATTTTAGGAATACTAAGCACCTTGTGTCTGTCATGGAACAGCTTACCTAGCCAAGTGATGGTGCCTGGTTAGTGTGTGATGTAGTGGGATTGTACCCCTGCATAACACATGATCAGGCAATAGAAGCTTTGTTTTATCACTAACGAAAATATAGTTTTTATGCCCAAGAAAAACAATGCTTTATTTTGAAGACAGTTGTTTATTTGTTAAGCCATAACTTTTTCATGTTAAATGATCAGTATTTCCTGCAACAGCGAGAAGCCTCTGTAGGTGTCCGATTCTCACTCTCCCTGGTGAACATTTTTATAGGGGGAGAGATTTTTGTTCTATAATAACTTTTTTTCCCCCAACATCAGGTGGTATCGTGGCAGTATAGTCAACCTGCTCCTAATGTGTGGGATGGAGGGTGGGGGATAGGGCAGGGTTGGAATATGGCTAGTGCATTTGTACAGTACTTAAATAAAAACAGCATGATTTTGAAAAAAAAAAACAGTTTTTTTAGATGTTACCTTAAGAGGTATTACTGATAGGTGCATTGAATCTGCGTTATTCAGAAAGAGTACTGCTCGCAATTCCTCTTGGCTAATTCATTTCACACAAAACATGTGATCAATAACATCCTCATGGGTGAATTAATAGGATTAAGCACAATTGTACTAAATCCACAGAATGCAAGCAGCATAAGCAAGTGGTTTGTGCTAGACTTCCGGATCGCGCTTAACCTGAAACAGTGTTACAGGGAGCAAGGAAGAGAGTGACTACTATTAATAAGGAGGATTTATTGCAGCATAAAACAGCTAAGGAAATAATAAAAAAAAGAAACAATGACTTGTTCTACTAGATTCAGCCGGCAATACAGAGACATAGTTGATATAGTAAAACAATATCTTCTGCTTCTTTAAGTGAACAATGACAAAAAATATTCTGCAATCATATTTGTTCACTGAAAGGCCTCGACTACAGGTTCTATTCCTGCCCAATGTATTCCTAGTTAATATATGTCGGGACGTGGTTCCTAGCATAGTAAGAAGGGTGGGCTTAAGAAATGCACATCTTGCATGTATGGAACCAGGGGTAGCACATTTACTTCTGTAAACAATAACAAGAGTTATTGACATTAAATCATATTTGTAAAATTTGGCATTTGCTTGGTGACTTGCAAATTGTGCAATATTCAGTATGTGGGTTGTACAACAGGTCCCCCAAATCTTGGAATAAGAAGGCATCTGTCTGATGCGTTGAGACCAATTACCTTTACAGCCTAACATTTTTCACAAATGCTTGGAGGTAACATTACTTATTTATCAATTATAGGTATTGAAAAAGTGGTCCACAATAAAAAAGAGGGAGATTAAGAACAACCATTCGAAACGCGTCAGTGCGTGGGCTGAGGAGCCTTGCTGTCCATGTATTTTATGTATAATTATGATCCAGACAATGGGATCTTGTTAAAGGATGAAAATAAAATTAAAGTTTTTTAACATGTTTTCTAGAAAGAAGCTGATGATTCTATGCATATATATATATATATATAGGCTATCTAGTCACCAACTGCATCTATTTTCTAGAAGTCATGTACAAAAAAGCAAGGAAGCTATGTGGCTATATAAAAATGTAAATGTAATTTATTCAATTATTTAAATTTTCAATCAAAGTAAGTATAAACAGACATGTTAATAGCATTTCTACTAGAAATATAAAAGCGGTCTCCTTGCATTGCATAGAGAAGTATTATCGCAGCACTCAATCTCGATACAAGGTATTGAAAGGTTTAAAAATCCAGAACGAGGAGGAGATCATTCGTGTTGACTGAGAAATCTGGAAACATACTGGACGTTTCTTTTAAAAACTTGTATTCCTAATGGGTTAAACAAAATAACAGATCTGTTTTTATGCTATTGAAATGTGATTTTGTATTTGATAAATATTGCTTTATTAAGTATCATGTAAAGGAAGTCATGTGATTTTTTCCACTCCATTGTGATTGTTTCAGATGTATTATTAAACCTGTGCTCATGTGAAAGATAGCATGCTATGATAAAAAGCTGTGTAGCCTGAAATTAGTGTGTTCATGTGTGTGTTGGATTTTACTGGAAGATGAAATAAAGATCTACATTTTATGGGAAGCTGGAATATCTTGAATATTTCTTCAGTGAATATCCAACACATCATGTGCATCGCTATTATGCCCAGGTGAGCTAGAAATATCTACTATATTCTATTTAAAAAGTTAGTGAAGAATAGTGTTGATCGAACCGTTCTAGAAAAGTTAAGTTCTAGTAGAACTTCTTGAATTTTTAGAACTCGAACCGAACATTTTACTGTTCGTTCGAGTAAAGTTCTAGTTCGACACGCCATTTTCAGTTTCGTTTTCAGCGGCTTTCTGCACATTTGCCGGTCATCCAATCAGTGCAGAGCACAGAGAAGTGTCAAAATCATCATCCCTGAGGTGTAGTGCTCTCATTGGCTGCTAAAATCACATGACTATGTTATATATATTTCACCGTATTGCCTTGTGAACAGGGATGTAACTACCGGGGTAGCAGACATAGCAGCTGCCCCGGGGCCTGGGCTCTTAGGTGGCCCGGCGCAGCTGCTATCACGTCCGCTACCTCGGGAATGCCACTCCTGTGCCCGCCGGCAGTGAACTAGCTGAGAGGTCCGGTGCATACTGCCTCTGAACGCCCGGGCCCTCCGGCCCGAGCGTTCAGAGGCAGCGCTGCACGGAGATAGCAGAGCGGAGTGCCGCCACTCTTCTACTTCCCCTGCCGGCTATCTGTGATCACGTGGGTGGCGTTGTGATGTCACATCACCGCGCCGCCCGCGCTGAGCAGAGAGGCTGGAGCGTGGTGCATTGGGGGAGCGTGGAGTGAGGTAAGTAAGTTATTTATTATTTTACCTGCCCTATATCCTTCCGAAATTGACCCCCCTGCCTGCTGATATACCCACCCGCCTATCTATTGACCCCCAAGCCTGCCTACATAGCCCCAGCCTGCCTACATAGCCCCCCTGCCTGCCTACATATCCCCACAGCCTGCCTATATATACCCCCTGCCTGCCTATATACCCCCCAGGCTGCCTATATACCTCCCTGCCTGCCTATATTTACCCTCCAGCCTGCCTACATAGCCCCACAGCCTGCCTACATAGCCCCAGCCTGCCTATATACCCCCCAGCCTGCCCATTTAGCCTTCCCCTTAAGCCTGCCTACATTGCCCCCAGCCTGCCTACATAGTCTCCCCCAAGCCTGCCTACATAGTCTCCCCCAAGCCTGCCTACATAGTCCCCCTAAAGCCTGCCTATATAGCTCTCTAAGTCTGCCTGTCTGAATAGCCCTATAGCCCCCGTGAAGCCTGTCTGCCTATATAGCCCCTATAGCCTCCTAAAACTTGCCTACCTATATAGCCACCAAAGCCTGCCTGTCTACTTATATGGAGCCCCTTTAGCTACCTAAACACTGCCTACCTACCTTTATGGCCCCTATAGCTAACTTAACCCTTGTCTACCTGTATGGCTCCCTATAGCTACCTAAACCCTGCCTGTCTACCTATTTAGGCCCCTATAGCTACTTAAACCCTACATGCCTACCTATATGGCCTCTATAACCTACCTAAACCCTTCCTGCCTATTTGGGACTCCATATAGCCTATTTACCTACCTGTCTATCTATGTGGGCCCCACCTACAGCCTAGCTACCTGGGGCCCACCTTCAGCATATCTACCTACCTGGGGCCTAAATACTGCCTACCTAGTACCAATCTACCTACCTGTAGCCTACCTTTACCTAATTGAGACCTGCCAAACCCTACGGGCCTACCTAGCATCTACTTACCTACCTGGGGCCTATTTACTGCCTACCTACCTACCAACCTATCTAATGGGGGCCTATCAGCTTATATGATTCTGAGGAGTACAGACCACAACACAATCTCCAGGAGATGTATCCTCTGTTCTTTCCCTTCCCTCTAGGAGACTAGGCCGCTTAGCTATGGCCTGTACCTGCTATCCCACCCATGGGAAGTTTGTACAGAACTGGGGGGCAGGGAGTGAGGTGCTGGAAAAGTGAGTATTCTAATATATGTGTGTCCAAATCTACAGGGACAAGTAGTGGCTGGAAGAAGTCATCATGGTGGTCTGGATCGGATGCAAAACAAAAGGGAAAGTCCGCAACTCGTCAGAGAAACGTCACCTGTGAGTCACAAGATGTAACTATAATCCCTAATGTTATGTTATGTATAACTGCACATATGTCTGCAGAGCCTGTGTACACTTGTTTTCTACCACTTTTTATTATTTTTAAATTTTTATTATTATTAAGTATTTAGAGCGCCATTGAATCCAGGGCGCTGTACATTCGGGGGGTTACTTTACATTACATAAATCAAACATACAGTGATAAGGGATAAGACAATTGGCACGACAGAGGGAGAGAGGACCCTGCCCGCGAGGGCTTACAATCTACAAGGAGGGGGAAAGAGACAGGAGGTGAGGGGCAGACATGTATGTGGAGGAAGTAGTGACAAGTTTAGTGAGGGTTGTAGGCAAGCCTGAAGAAATGGGTTTTCGGGTTTGCTTTTGAAGCTGGTGAAAGTGGAGGAGAGTTCTGATTTAAATGGGGCAGTGAGTTCCAGAGTGTGGGTGAAGCACGGGAGAAGTCTTGGAGACGGTTTTGTGTGAGGAGCTGATAAGGGGAGAGCAGAGGAAAAGGGTCCTGAGAGGAGCGGAGATTGCGTGGGGGAGGTATCGGGAGAATAGTGCAGAGATGTATGGGGGGGAGAGGTCATGGAGAGCCTTGTAGGTCAGGGTTAACAACTTGAAATTAATGCCTGGGCAATAGGAAGCCAGTGAAGGGATTGGCAGAGGGGAGAGGCAGAGGAGTAGCGGGAGAGAGGTGGATAAGAGGGCAGCAGAGTTAAGGATGGATTGGAGGGAAGCGAGGGTGCTAGCTGGGAGGCCACAGAGAAGGATGTTGCAGTAGTCTAGGCGGGAGATGAAAAGGGGGCATGGACCAGGCATTTTTTTGTGTGTCAGAGTTGAGGAATGAGCGGATGCGAGAGATGTTTTTCAGGTGGAGGCGGCAGGCAGAGGTAAGGGTTTGGATGTGCGGTTTGAAAGATAGAGCGGAGTCGAGGATTACCCCAAGGCAGCGGACTTGCGGGACCGTTGAGAGTGTGGACCCATTGACTGTAATAGAGAGATCAGGGGCAGGGTAGAGTTGGATGGGAAAGATGATGAGTTCTGTTTTCTCTACATTTAGTTTTAGGAGAACGTGAGGAGAAGAAGGAGGAAATGGAGGACAGACAGTCAGGGACCCGGGAGAGTGGGAGAAAGTAAACGTCTGGGCGGAGATGAAAGAGTTGGGTATCGTCAGCATACAGGTGGTAATAAAGCCATGTGAGGCTATGAGCTGACCGAGGCCAAGGGTTTGTAGATAGGAAGAGTAGGGGGCCCAGGACTGACCCTTGGGGACACCGACAGAGAGGGTCGGGGTGAGGAGGTGGAGCGATAATGAGAGACGCTGAATGTCCGATCAGTGAGGTACGAGGAGATCCAGGAAAGGGCAAAGTCCGTGATGCCGAGGGAGGAGAGGATTTGTAGCAGGAGGGAATGGTCGACAGTGTCAAAGGCAGAGGACAGGTCTAAGAGGAGGAGCACAGAGTAGTGACGTGAGCTTTAGCAGTTACTAGATCATTAGTGACTTTGGTTAGGGCGGTTTCTGTAGAGTGGTTGGGTCGGAAACCAGATTGTAGTGGGTCAAGAGGAGGTGGGGGGAGAAGGTGGGAGGACAGCTGAAGATAGAAAATGCTGCTCGAGGGAGTTTGGAAGCAAAAGGAGCAGTGAGATGGGCGATAGTTGGACAGAGAGGAGGGGGTCCAAGGGTTGTTTTTTTAAGGATTGGCGTGAAAAGTACGTGTTTAAAGGCAGAAGGGAAGATGCCAGAGGTTAGTGTATAGGTTGAAGAGAGGGGTGGGGCAGGGATGATAGAAGCACTGGGGGTCTGGGATTGGTGGGATGGCAGCGGATCAAGACTACAGGTGGTTAGGTGGATTTGGACAGTAAAGAGGAAAGCTTGTCATGATTTACGTGGGGAAGCAAGTTAAGGGGGAAGGGCAGTTTGCAAGGGTAAGGGAGGATGGTGGGGACTGGGGGCTGAAGCTTTCTCTGATGTGGTTGATCTTCTGAAGGAAGTGAGTGGCAAAATTGTCTGCTGAGAGGAGGGATGGGGAGGAGGTGTTGGTGGACGGAGAAGAGAGGGTTTTTAAAGGGTTTTGAATAATTGTCTGGGATTGTGGGACAGAGAAGATATGAGAGTGGTGAAGTAATCCTGTTTGGCTGAGGTGAGTGCAGATTTAAATGTATGCAGTGATTGTTTGTATAAGGCAAAGTCATCAGTGGAGTGAGTTTTCTTCCAGCGGCGTTCTGCAGCTCTGGAAGCACGCCTCAGTTGTTTGGTAAGAGTCTGTGTGCCAGGGTTGTCTGTTTTTTTTTGCGGGTTCTGGTGTGTGTGAGAGGAGCGACTGAGTCAAGGGCAGTAGGGATTGTATGGTTGTAGAAAGTGTGTGCCTTGTCTGGGTCCCTTAAATGAGAGGAGATAGTTTGGGAAAAAGGTGCAAGAGAGTCAGAGAGTAGTGTGAGGGTTGGGGGCTTTGAAGGGGTTTTCCTGCGTGGCCGTACTGGTATGGACAGGAGGAGCAGGTGGGGTGGAGATGGTGGAGGAGGTAAGCAGGTGGGGGTCAGTGATGGGGTGGGGGGCGTTTGAGAGGTCAGAGAGGGGGCAGAGGCGGGTGAAGAGGAGGGCTAGTGTGTGAGCATCTTTGTGAGTGGCAAACCCGAGGTCCACTGGGAGAGGTCAAAGGAGGAGCAGAGTGAGAGGATTTTTTTGGAACAGAGTGGGGGGTGTCGATTGGGATGTTGAAGTCTCCCATGATGATAGTGGGGATGTCGTTGGAAAGAAAGTGGAGAAGCCAGGAAGCAAAGTGGTCAAGAAAGGCAGTGGCAGGGCCTGGCGGTCGGTAGACAACAGCCAATTGGAGGTTGGAGGGGGCGTAGATGCGGACAGAGTGCACCTCAAAGGAGAAGAGTGTGAGGGAAGGGAGAGGTGGAGCGGGGACAAAGGAGCAGGTGTCAGACAGGAGGAGGCCGACACCTCCACCATGCTTGTTACCAGGGCGAGGAGTGTGGGTAAGTTGGAGGCCGCTAAAAGAGAGTGCGGCAGGGGAGACCGTGTCGGAGGGGGTCAGCCAGGTTTCAGTCAGACCAAGGAAGAGTAAGTTGCGTGAGATGAACAAGTCATGTATGTATGAGAGTTTATTACATACAGATCGCGCGTTCCAGAGAGCTCCAGGGAGAGGGATAGGGGGAGCAGGGGTCCGAGGGATGTGTATCAGGTTGAAGGGATTGGCGGAATTTGTAGTGGTGAATCTGTTCGAGGAGGCAGAGACTATGGCGGGAATGTGCTGGGGGGCCCTGGGTTGGGGGATATGTCCCCAGAAGCCAGAAGGAGCAGTGAAAGGGGGAGCAGGTGGGAGTTTGGATAGACTGTTGTTTGGCAGGGGTTTGTTTGGTACGGAGGGCAAATTTAAAAGTGAGGAAGAGGTTGGAGGGAGCAGACAGGTGAGCGGGTTAGGGAAAGTAGGGGAGATGTAAAGTTTATTGTCCAGCGAAGGAGTTTCGGGGAAAGCAGTAAGTGTGAGGAGAGTGGGGAGAGCGATAATGAGGGAAAAGGAAAACATAATGTAAGGTCACAGCTGATCTCTGTGGGTGGTTTGTCACTGTAGATCCTTGTAGGTGCGGTATATGGAGGCGCTCTCGGGTTGGGACAGTTGATGGAGGCGCTCTCTGGTTGGGACAGTGATGGAGGCACTCTCTGGCTGGGACAGCTGATGGAGGCCCTCTCTGGCTTGGACAGCTGATGGAGGGACTCTCTGGCTGGGACAGTTGATGGAGGCACTCTTGGTGGGGCAAGTTGCTGGAGGCACTCTCAGGGTGGGACAGTCAATTTGGGGCGCTTTCAGGCTGGGACAGTCAATGGAGGCGCTTTTCAAGCTGGGACAGGCCGATGGAGGCGCTCTCAGGCTGGACAGGCGATGGCGGCGGCTCTCTGGCTGGGACAGGTGATGGCGCGCTCTCTGGTTGGGACAGGATATGGCGGCGCTCTCTGGTTGGGACAGGGATGGCGCCCCTCTCTGGCTGGGACAGGTGGGTGGCGCCGTCTTCTCTGTGGGCCCTTTGGGGCAGGTGATGGCGGGCTCTCTGCTGGGGACAGGTGATGGCGGCGCTCTCTGGCTGGGACGGCCCATGGCGGCGCTCTCTGGCTGGGAGGCCGATGGAGGCGCTCTCTGGCTGGTACAGCCGACGGAGGCGCTCTCCGGCTGGGGACGGTTGATGGAGGCCCCTCTCAGGCTGGGACAGCCGACGGAGGCGCTCTTGGCTGGGACAGTCGATTTGGGGGCGCTCTCTTGGCTGGGATAGTCGACGGAGGCACTCCTCTGGCTGGGATAGTTGAAAGGAGGCACTCTCTGGCTGGGATGGTTGATGAGGCACTCTCTGGCTGGGAAAGGTTGATGAGGCACTCTCCTGGTGGGATGGTTTATGGAGGCACTCTCTGGCTGGGATGGTTGAAAGGAGCAACTCTCTGTGGTGTTATAAGTGGAGGCTCTCTCGGGCTGGTGGTATGAGTGGAGGCACTCTGGCTGGTGTTATATGTGGAGGCACTCTCTGGCTGGTGTTATAAGTGGAGGCACTCTCTGGCTGGTGTTATGGTCACTGTATGGAGGTAATATACAGTTTGTAGGGCACCTGTGTACACTAGTATGTACCACTATATGGCAGTAATATTGGTCTTTATTCAGTAATAGTGTAGGGGTATTGTTCAGTCACTATGTGGTGGTAATGTGTGTTTGTGTTATGTCGGTATAATCAGGTCCTTATGTAGTAACGTTATTGGTAATGTTAATATGGGTATAGTCAGATTTGTTTGGTATCAGTATGATAGGGATGTCTATAGTGAGATAATCACTCCTTGTATTATGTAGTAACTGCATGACTTAAGAGGTCCTGGTAAATGTTTGTGGTCGGGAGGGGGAGGGGAGAGGCCTCATCCAAAAGTTTGCTATGGGGTCCAGGCTTCTCTAGTGACGCCCCTGCTTGTGAACACCATTTTCAGCTCACTCTCTGTACTGTACAGACTGCTCTTAGAAAATGAGAGAGTACGCGCTCCCTAGCGTAAGTACTGTGACTTGGATATAACAGTTAGTATATAATCTCCGATACACTAACCTTAATGAATTGTGCAGGAAGAGGCACAACACTCAGAACAGCCTTCAGTTAATTGAAGAACTAACAGTGGTGAGGATCGCTGCTGTCTGGTTGTAAAGCCCTGGAGCCATCAAGGAGCTGGGTACGTAGATATGCAGGTAATGGAATATCCAATGAATTACCGCTGGATTCCCATAGTCCAACAACCCAAATGACTGCGCTGAACCTCTTATTCTGTTAAAAGGATTTTATTTCTTGAAAAGGAAAACATATGCTGAAGCACACTTCGTCACTTCAATATCACGAATGAGAGACAACCTAGTTTATATGCACAAAGTAACTACCGTCCGGTCTGCACCTGGTAACAATCCCTCAGTCTGCACCTGGCTGCAGCGTTTGCACATGTCAATCAACACATGTATTCCAAATGGTATAAAAAGAAGTGCTTTCTACATAGAAACAGTTTTAAGCAAAGTTCACACGGCTTATTGCCGGCGTAATTGCGGGGACGGATTTCGGCCGCAATTACGCCGGCTGCCGTGTAGCGGGGGTGGGGCGGGTGGAAGGGGGGCGGTTGCTTAGTGTACATGTCCCATAGACATCCATTATCCACGGCGTGTATCCCGCCTGGATAATGTGCATATCACTTTCTCCCGCTTGGCGAATACGGGGAGACTGAATCCATAGTTCTCTATGAGAACTGTGGATTACCGTAATGACAGGGATGGATTTCAGCCGTATTAGAGCACAATATGGCGCGCAATACAGCTGAAATCCGTCCCCAAATCAGGCATGTGAACGAGGCCTTAAAGTCATTCAAAACAATTGTTACACAGAAAATAAATTGTTATACATAAAAAGATAAAAATAAATAAATAAATAAGTAAATAAAAACTAAAGAACGCTTAGTATAATCAACCTGTCCCATCATATTTTTGTGGCCACTAGGGGTCCTCAGGGAATATTATGTCATGTAGTAAATTTTACTATCCACTAGGGGTCCTCAGGGAATATTATATCATGTAGTAAATTTTACTATCCACTGGTGGTTCTCGGGGAAATGGTGTTATCTTGCCTTATTTTTATTTATTTTTAAATATAGGATCCTTACTGCATACATAGTACAACTGCTACTGACAGTGGATTGACTACAGATATATGAAACTATTACACTGCTGTAATGCATGACATCAGTGCTTTAATTTATGTCTTATTGTATGCCATTGTCAAGCAAAGAACTGTGGCATAGCATGCTTAGCAATTACAGTATGCTGCCGATGTATTCATGTACTGAAAACTCAGACGTTACTATACTATCTAGGATAGTGCATGCATAGTGCTGATATAGCAGAGTTTAGCTTGAGCATGGTATCATGACTTTCTGAGTTATCTGCTCTTATCTGTAAACAATGGACATTAAAAAGCATAAAAAAAAAGTATAGACAACATAAAGTGCTGTGTTACCATTGGCCGTTATTTGTCAAATTTATCTTTACTACAGCATCACTTGTAGCTATTGTGCAGCATTTAGCCAACAGCTACGTGGCTTTGAGAATGACAATATTGAAGCAATGCTATAAGGCCCTGGTCACATGGCAAAATTTCACACAGAGTTTGGTGCGGAGTCCATGGGAATTCCGCTGATCACTTGCTTTTCATTTTATTTAATAGAAATCAGCCCCATAATTTATGTGGCATACATTTTTCCAAAACATGTGACTTCTTGACACAGTTTCCACGTGAAAACTGTGTTGGCTATATAGGACATGGATTAGCCCCACATAATGGGGATAATCCATGGTGAAATCCACTGCCTACAAAATTAAAATCCATAGTGTACATTTGGCCTAATTCCTCTAATCTTTGTGTGCAAATAGTATAAGGTTATGGAATTGCCATCCATCTTCACTGAAGGAATCATCCCTAGCAATAATATGCTTATTTCTAGGATATCATCTAATTGTATCAAAAATAAAACTGAAAGCCTAACACACATTTCACAGGTATTCACGTCTTCTAGGGGCAAACATTGAGTCCTTAAATGTGCTATTGTACGACCGACACATATCAAAGCTAATACTGAATTCTATAAAGTATAAAACTATTATACTTAATCATTATACTTAACCATCATAACCATTATTTAAGATAAAGGATTGGTATCATGTTTCCTAATCAAAGTATTGCATATGTATGTTGTTAATCAACTGTACTATGAGATGTCTGCTATCTTAGAAAACTGAAACAAATAGTCAAGTCACATTATTATGACCGCTAGCTAATATGTTTATTAACCACTGTGTACAGCACAGACAGAACTAGACTAGCTGGGAGTGACTCAGTAAGGTCCTGGTAGGTTCTCACAAGCATCTGGAGCTGTGTTGAGTGCATCCCATAGCTTCTGTAGGATGTATAGGGAGGATTCTTTGAGCAAACATGATGATTCAGGTGGTTTCCCAGATGCTTAATTGGGTTCAAGTCTATTTAGTTAGGGGGCCTGGGTAGTACTTGGGAGCCTTGATCATGCTTTTTCAACCATTATAAGACATTTCCATCTGTATGACATGTTGCATTGTCTTGCTGGAAGATCCCATGCACCCAAGGAAGACAATCAGCTTGTATGGGTGTATATGATCTGCAAGTATGTAGTCATACCAAAATCAGTTGAGCATGTTTACTGCATAGAGAAGTGACCAAGAGAATGCTACAAAAATATTCCCCAGAACATAATGCTACCACCACCAGCTTGTGTTCTTCAAGCAATGGTTGCAGAGTGTTTGTTTTCTGATGTTTCTCTTCAAATGTGCCATCCATTAGATTAGATGAGGCATAAAGCATGACTCATCAAAGAAGGCAACCATTTATCAATCAGCTGAGCTCCAATTCCCATACTGTCATAAAAATTGAAGTATTTTCTGTTGATACAAATTTGTTAGCAGAGGTACAGTGATCATCCATCTACTTTGGAGCCCCATATGCAATAGAGTTCGCTGTACTGCTGCTTTGGACACATGTCTGGTAGCTCCCTGGTTCATTTTGTTGGTGAGCTACTCCACTGAAGTATGTTCGTCCACAATACACTTTCACCACAACAGCACACGAACAGTTCAAAAACTGCCAAGTTTCAGAAATACTGCCACCCTTAGCCTGAAACACAAAAAGTTTTCATCGCTTGAAAAATGTCAGCATATTCTACTACCATACTGGTGTCTTCATCATGCCTGATACAGTAAACCAAGGGTGTCCAAACTAATTTCCACTGAGGTATGCATTAGCGTAAGCCCTCAGAGGACCATTGGACGGCCGTGGGGAAGTGGCTGTGGGGCCTGGGGAGGACTGTCAAAACTGTATCACAGCTTGTTAGTTGCTGAACACAGCAGTGCATGATGAATCTTCAAATCCAAGATGGCACCTGCTCTCTGTGCTGGCACCACCACCTCTGCCAAGTGTTCACATGGCATAATTTCGGAGCACATTTCGTTGGCATATTTGCGCTCTAATACGGGCGAGATGCGCGCAGAAATTAAGATAATCCATAGCTCTCATAGAGAACTATGGATTACGCCTCGTCCCCCCACCCGTACAATACGATCGTATTGTACGCACGGGGAGATGAGTGACATGTTACTTATTTGTGGCGCAAGCTCCTGAGACACACAATGTATTGCAGCGCGTACTGTACACGCTGCAATACATCATGTAAACATACCCTTAGAATAAAGAGGACAGCTGGTCCTTCTGCTTCGGGACCTTGTTCATCCCTGATCGCTGTGTCTAAGCTCTGTTAGGCCACATAAAATGACGTGGCTAACAGATTTGGCCTGCAGTTCTTGAATCTGACTTCTATATAAACTACTTAATAGCTTTCTGTTGCCTATGTTAATCCAGTGGCAATATTTAAGCAAATACTATCTCAGTAGTTATTATTTTTTGTTTGGGTGTTAAAATTTATTTTCAATCAGCACACAAGTACTCATACCCCTTGAGCTGTACTTCATTTTAAAAAATTACAGCCACAAACACAAATATATTTTATTGATATTTTATGTCATAGACCAACACAAAATATAAAGTATTTGTTAAAAGGAATGTGTTATCAAAAATAACTTATTGTTTAACTCATGTTTTTATGTTAAACACATTTTTAAGGAATTCTTAAGTCCTGCAGCTTTCAATTTGGCCACTAGGCTTAATACTTGTCTGACACTTCTTGTTCTGTAGAGAGAGATTGCAATAGTCTGCTCATAGTCTGCCCAGTCACAATAGGAGATAGTCACAGCTCACCCTCTCCTCCTCCCTACACCCAGACTTCTTCCCAGTTCACAGAGCATGACTAGAAAACTCTCCTATAGAAGTCAATGGAACTGACACTACTCGTTGAATCCTGCTGTAAAGCATCTCTCTAAATGCTGTTAAAGCAGTGCAGGCAAGAAATCTTTCCACATAATCATATACAGACAACTGAATTACAATCAGAAAATTAAAATAGCTAGAAGAAAAGATTATGGATCAGTATCTTGCTTTAATTAGTAAAAAAAAAAAATTGGCAACAGATTCCATTTAAGTGTAAAGAAAATGATACATGCATTTGAAAGTTTTTGCAAATTAAAAAACTGAAGTGTGGTGCGCCTATGTAATTAATTATCAGTATTAATATAGCTGTTTTGTGAAGGCTATAGGTTTGTGAAATATTTGTTAAACCAACAGCATCATGAAAACTAAGTAACCCGCCAGACAGCTCAAGCATAAAATTGCGGCAAAGTATATTTAAGGGTTTGGTTTTAAAACAATAGTCGGCCGGTGCGCGCGTCCACACTCCTTAGGGCACGCCGGCTCTCTCTGCCGAAGCCATAGTGCCCGTACCTATGCGAGGAAGCCTTTCTGAAGTCCGGTTTGCCTTTCCCGGGTACCAGTTCCGTTCGCTCACGTTCCTCGACCACGATTCTTTGTCACCTGCTCTGACCTTCTGGCCTGACCCCGACTACGAGATTGTCTACCGTTTCTGTACTGTGTCGCACCTCGGCTGCCTCCACAAGCAAGTCACATCAGGGGTAGCGACCTGGTGGAATCCCGCCACGGCAAGTCCATCCATCCGGGCTCTGATGAATGCCGGTACCCACTAAGATTCCTCTCCCTGGTGTGGCCTGTACCACCGCTTGCGGTGGTCCAATGGATCCACTACTCCGGTTCGTTACAGTTGGAGTCGGCCATGGATCCAGCCAAGATATCGTTGCCCAGTGTGGCAGATCTTACGACCATTGTTGCCCAGCAATCTCAGCAGCTGGCGCAACAGGTGCAATAACTAGACCAGTTGACTGCCATTATGCAGCAGCTCATCGCCTCTCAGCAGCAGTCTCCGCCACTTCCCACAGTCTCTCCTACGCCTGCCACCTCATCGGCCCCCGTGGGACCCAAGCTCCAGCTGTCGCTACCTTTGAAGTTCGATGGAGATCCGAAGCTCTGCAGGGGAATTATTACTCAGTGCTCCATGCACGTGGAGCTGTTGGCCGACCAGTTCCGACCGAACGGTCAATGGTGGCATTCGTGGTCAGTTTACTCTCCGGGAAGGCCCTAGCGTGGGCCACACCCCTGCAGGTCTTTCTCAAGGAGTTCCGCTGTTTGTTCGAGGAACCTGCACGCGCATCTTCAGCCGAAACCTCACTACTGGATTCCAGTAGTGGGGGATTACGCCATCCAGTTTCACACTCTGGCCTCGGAGCTGACTTGAAATGAGGTTGCCTTGTGCACTGCCTTCAAGAAGAGCCTTTCCAGCAGGGTCATGGATGCACTGGCTGCAAGATAGCTGATCCATTTGGCCAACCGTGTTGACGTGCGCTTTGCCAAGAGACAAGAGGAGCTCCATCAGGAACGTGACTCGGCTCGAGGAACCCATGCAAATTGATCGTGCCCAACTCTCAGAACAAGAGCATGGAGAATCTGTGTCTGTATTGCGCCAGTCCAGAACATTTCTGTAGGGACTGTCCACAACTTCCATGTCCAGGAAACACACGCACCTAGGCCACGTGGGAGAGGTGTCCCTAGGTGTGAATAGTGCCTCTCCTCGTCTGACCATGTTGGTGCAGATCGTGTCTAGTTCCGGACCGCAAGCCCAAGTCTCTGGTTTCCTGGATTCCCGGTCGGCCGGAAATTTCATGGATGCCGCCCTGGTGATGAAGCCTCGAGAAGCCCCTAGCCATTTCCTATGTGAGCGGAGATATCCTGCGTGACTCCATCCGATTTTGCACGGAGCCAGTCTCTTTGCACGTTGGAGCACTCCACAGAGAGAAAATCGCATTTTTTGTGCTGCCCCGCTCCTCTTTGGCAATCCTGTTGGGGTTACCGTGACTGCAGCCCCACGCCCCTATGCTGGACTGGAAAAATGGCGAAGCAACGCGTTGGGGACAAGACTGTCAGTCCCAGTGTCTTGTGGCACCTCGCCCGTTGCTCCCCCCTTCTCCGCAGACGCCCTTAAAATTTCTGCCAGGTCTGCCTGAAGAATATCAGGACTTTGTGGATGTGTTCTCCGAAAACAGGCAGAGACTTTGCCTCCTTACCGTCCCTATGACTGTTCTATTGACTTGTTGCCCGGCACAAGTCCTCCTTGGGGCAGAGTCTATCTGCTGTCAGTACCTGAGACCAATGCCATGATGGCCTATATACAGGAGAACCTCAATAAGGGCTTCATCCGCAAGTCCACTTGTGTGGCACCACCATAACTCCTAGGCCGCAGGCCCGCTGTCTTGGGGTTATACTAGATTCTGATCTGTCCTTCACCCCATATATCCAATCCCTTGCCTGTTCCTGTCACCTGCACCTCAAGAACATCTCAAGAATCTGTCCTTTTCTCACTGCAGAAACAGCTCAAACTCTCATTGTTGCTCTTATTCTTTCTCGTCTTGACTACTGTAACTCCCTACTTGTTGGTTTCCCTCTCTGTAAACTCTCTCCTCTCCAAAATGTCCTGAATGCAGCAGCCAGGCTTGTCTTTCTTTCCAGCTGCTATACTTATGCCTCTACCCTGTGTCACTGCACTGGCTGCCTATTCAGTACAGAATACAACACAAACTAATCACTCTCACACATAAAGCTCTCCACAGCACTGCACCCCCCTACATCTCCTCCCTCATCTCTGTCTACCATCCTACCCGGGCTCTCCGCTCTGTTACTGATCTAAGATTACACACTTCACTCATCCGAACCTCCCATGCCCGTCTCCAAGATTTTGCATGTATTGCACCAGTTTTCAGGAACATGTTACCCCATGTGATCAGGCACACTCTCAACCCTCACAGTTTTAAGTGCGCTCTGAAAACTCATCTTCTTAGACAAGCCTACCAAGATCCCTAACTGTTATCCCCCCAAATTCTGTCAGACATTTGTCACTTCCTGCACTTTGGCACCCACAGGCACTTATCTGTATAGAGATATACTGTCAGGGTGGCAGGTTCATCCACATTTTTATGTATACTACCCCGTATTTTTGTAACATGGCTGGACCACTGTAAACCAAGCACTTCTCACCCTTTAATTCACCCATACACCCTAATAAATTGTAAGCTCTTGCGAGCAGGGCCCTCGCACCTCGTGTCTCATTTGTAAGTAGTTTTTTTTTTTATAATGTAATGTCTGGTTTCTCTGTGCTTATACCCTCTACATTGTAAAGTGCTGCGGAATATGTTGGTTCTATATAAATAAAGATTATTATTATTATTAGTGTTGAGCGATTATTATCGACAAAGTTGAAATCGGCACGATTTTTATGTCGATCGGATTTTTTCGATCACGCGATAATTAAGGTGAAAAACGCGCAAATCTAGTTTATAATGCGCCATTTATCATAGCACTACTTCCTGTCATTTTGGCGCCAGCAAATCACTACAGAATAGAGCAGGGAGAGCTGGGTGTGCTACTCTCAAGACTGGGATGTTGTAATGTTGCGATTGGCTGGAAAAATCACAAGACCTCGTTTTACATAGAACAGAGCCCTTCCTGTTCATCCTCCGTGTGTGTACCTGTGAACATAAGAGCATGGAGTGCTGCTCGTCACTCTCAAACAGCGCAGCGAAACTGTTCTATTTGTTTCACACAGACCACTAAGCTATTAGCTTGGAACATATAGAACTTAGTAGAATTAGAGATTCGCAGATTTTTAGTTACTTTAGGGGCTGAGAAATTTAAAAAGAGCATCAAGCGCAGTGTACATACCGCGTTTGTCGGTAAGGGAGTCGGGGCTGCTGACGAACACAGACAGACAGGCCTCTTTAATGGAGAGTGGATATTGTGCACCCCGAACAGTGTTTAACCCTGAATTGCAAATGGTATATTATAATAACACTTGATATTTATGACCATTAGTTAGGAGAAAATTACTTGAATGTAGTGCAGCCTGTACTAATAAAAGGATACAGAATCTATTCTAGAAACTGTCAGGAGTATAAGATAGGAGCACAACTCAAACTTTTATTATCCTAAACATTATATATAGGTGTTTATTTTTCACTTTGGCGCAGGCCAGCTTTGTTCAAAAGATCACCTTGCACTTAAATTTGAAATACAGCAAATTTTGTAGTCAATCACAGGTGTATTGAAAGGCAGCAAAAAAATACCTTTCTCAATTGTATACATTCAGATAGTGATATTTTTTCACTTGGCGCAGCCATCTTTGTTCAATAGATCCACCTTGCACTTACATTTGAATACAGCAATTTTGAAGTCACCGGCAGGTGTATTGATAAGGTGCAAAAAAATACCTTTTCTTACTCCCAATATTTTTTTAAATAGTTGTATATGAGGCACGTGGTGGCGGCCCTAGTTATTTTTCAAATAGCCACTTTGTACGACAATTCTGATTAGAAAAAAATTCTAACAACTGTTTCTCATTTGTCCAACGCATGCAAAAAACACAATTTCACAAACCTTGTAACTTCAGAATAGTTATATATCGGGTTGTGTTGAATCTCAGTTTGGAGCAGAAAAGCGCACTTGTATGGTATTTTGATGAAAATTTCATCAATTCCTAAGTCATACAGGGCATTATGTAAATCCCTGGGAGCTGAAAGGACGAACACTGTTGATTTTGTCTTAAAAGGTTCTTCACCATACCACATTTTCACAGGTATTCGCAAGAACCATTTCAGTAATTTCTAAACCTATTTTGGCTTAGAAATAATGGATTCAAGAATAGCTGTGATTTGCCTCTTGAAATAAGAGGACTTTCCAAAACTCTTCCCTAACCTTCGTCAAATTTTTATCTTTCTGAACAAGGAGGAAATGCAGGAGGAATGCGGTCCAAAGAGGGGGGAAGGACCAGTGTGGGTAGAGGTAACGAGAGCAGGTGCTCCTTTCCATGCTGGCGACAACACGCATGCCAGCGGATCGTCGTTTGCAGAACCGTCAGGCCTGTCATCGCTGGGTCAGGGCCCCTGTGAATTCCCCAGTATAGCGAACAGCGTTGCCAATCTTTTTTCTTTCAGTGGTTAATGCATCCTGCCAATCCAGCAGACCTAACCTCCTCTCCACCCAGTCCACGGCAACAAATGTCTTCATCAGTCATCATCAGCATCCGTCCAACCAATGAAGCGAAGTCACAGCCCAAATTCAACGGTCGTGACCCACCACTAAGACCTGATAATCCCTTTTCTGAAGACCGACTATGATGACAAATGCGTGTGGTCAAGCATTTCCAAAAGATCAAGGCCAAGATGATGATAATGTTCTGCTCTGAAACGCCCCAGTTTACTGATGCCATCATAGGAGGTGAAGGAACCGGTCAATCGGCAAAAAATCCCGGCGGTCTGCAATGCCTTTTTGCAGTGCCTGATGCTTTGTAGCCCAAAGCTCCTGGATGCAGCAAAGTCATGACGACCAAGTCACCAGTGTTGATGATGATGAGATTAAGGACGACAATGCGGACCCAACGTGGTCTTTTTCAGCAGAATTTTCTTGCGAAGCGCATCAACACTGGACCGCGGAGGAAGATGATGGTTTAGTGTTAGTAACGTGTTCCCGTCCTCAAAAGGGAGAGGGCGGTCGCAGAAGTCCCGCTGAAATGATCCACCAGCCACGTTTATGCGGAAACACCCTCCCCCCCCCACCCACCCCCGCTCCTCACTTATCGCCTGCAAAAGTTCCATCACCTCTCACGCCTGGGCCTTCTATGAGCCAGCCTCTGATACACCCAGCGATTGTCATAATGGCCGCCTTTGCATAAACGCATCATAGAGGCAAGAATCAAAGGTGTTTAACCACCACCAACATTCTAGTCACATGCATGAATGCATTATTTGAAATGAGATGCAACACTTGGACCAAAAAAGGCCACACCCGAGGCCGTGCTTTCCAACCACTGTCACCAACCTCTGTCTCCGCCTCCCTCCTCCCTCCGTCCACCACTTAAAGTTGTTCCTCAGCTGCTATGTCCTCTCAGAGTCAAGATCAAGGGAATTCAGCTTCAATTTCAGCTCCACACCGTCGCCCGAGTACCACCACAACCACACCAGAGACCCAATCCAAACCCCTTCTCCTTCGGCCACATTGACGACCTGCACAGCCTGTACAGCGTCCAGTCAGCAGCCAGCCTTTGGACTTTCCAGTTTGTGAGCAAAGAAACACTTTAACTCCAAACCATCCCAAAGTCAAAAGCCAGAATGTTGGCATTGCCAGGCTTTTGGCCTTGGAAATGTAGCCTTACCGTCCTGGTGGACACAGATGGGTGTTTTCCGCCACGTCATGGCCCTTTGCCTGCCCCCATACCAGATGCCGAGCAGGCTTTAATTTGCCAGAAAAGCCCGTCCCGGCCCTGGCCAGCCAAGTGTCATCTAAAATTTCAAGCGCTTATGTCTGCAACTTGTCCGAAAAGTCCATCTACCACCGACACAAGGACTATTAAGCACCTGGCCAAGGCCTCTATATCTCTGTGACAGCTCAACGGTTGTGCTGGGGTGGAAAATGTCTCTTGGTGGTGACGGTGGCTCTCCTGCTCGGCGTTTGCTCTTTCAACAACCGCAGGGATGGTGGGCAGGGCTCTTCCCCCAGTCAACTGGAGGCATCACGTGCCTCAGAGAAATCCACCTGGCCGTGTTTGAAATAAATCTGTCTGGAGACCGACCACACACAGTACAGGAGCTGTGGACGGCTCTCCGCAACGAGACCGAGCGCTGGTGGTCATGAACCTAGTCGTCCATAATTTCAAAGAGCTAACCCGGTTTCTTGACTGCCGCGAGGAAGGCTCGAGGTCTAGTTCGCACTTCCTCCGTACGCATCCACCCTGCTTCCGTCCCGCCCTGGCTGCGTTGCAGCATTAGCTCGCCACCCCTTCAAAACCATCTCATTGGTTTTGACGTGGAACACCTGGAGTTCCACCCTCCACATGCTCCAGCGATTGGGCAGCAAGTGCAATGCCATACGCAGTTACTAATTGACACATGGCCTGACAAGCAGCGGTAGCTGGACCATCGGGGTTATGGTAGGCCACCGAGAGTGGATTGCAGGAGAAAGATCTCTCTGCACCATCCCCTGCCATTTTTGAAGTAAGCCATCAAAATGGGTCAGTGCGACAAATGCCCTATGTCAGCAAGAGCATTGTGGTGATCTAAGATTTCTGGAACGAACGTTGGACACTCTGAAACCTCATATCCACAGCTACGAGGAGGAACGGACACAGATGCGGACAAACGGAGCCTTTCTCTCCATCGAATCCATCAAGGCCCGACGTTCACAATTTTATCGGTCCTTCATTAGGCAAGTGTTCGGGGTCCAGGTCTAGAGCAATGGCTGCGCATCAGCTCACCGGGCATCAACTGAGGCAAGTCAGGTGCCGTATAGAAGCAGTGACGGAGTAATCGGAGGAGGAGAGGTGTTAATCCTAGACACCGACGTATACCGACGTCCCTGCCTTGGAAAAGAGGTTTGGCGCGAATTTGATGCGTGAAGGAGGAAGAAGAGAAGATCAGTTTGCAGTGCCCCTCGACCCAGAGGCTTGGGAAAATCAATTGCTTCGATGCTCCCTTCTCCTCCAACATGATCCTCACATTACGGGCCATCAAAATGAACAACAGTTTTACAGTTGGCCACCCTCCTGGATCCCCGGTACAAAAACAAAACTCAGCACTTTTCCTTCCACCCACCCAAATATAGAGAATAATGCCAGGAAATGGAGACCTTGCAGATTGATCAACTGGATACATTCGTATGCATCTGCTACAACGTATCCTTCAAAGTCACTGTGGAACAACGTCACGGACTGACAGCAGTAGAGTGCAAGTAGCCGAAGGAGCGCAGCAGCAGCAGCAGGCAAGGAGGCAGAAGCCTAATGGGTGACCTCAAGCCAATCTTTATTACCACCTCACCAACGCATGCCAAAGCAGGGCACACCATCCAACACACAGAGACCAGCCTAAGATCATGGTGCAACTACAATCTGCGTCTCAACACCTGCATGTTTTTTTGGATGTGTTTCCGGACCCAATTGACTTCTGGGTTATCCAAAATGGGGTTGAATGGCCCAGAGCTCGCTGCCTACGCCATACAGGTGTTTTCCTGCCGCAGCCATCGTCATATCTGAGCGACCTTCAGCACAGCTGGAGGAGTCATTACAGACAAACGCACCATATCCCGGCTTTCCACAGATAATTGTATCGATAGGACTTCATCAAGAATGAAACAGCATGGATATCTCTGATGAGTTGTGGCCCACCAATTTGCCGAGGTCACCGATTATGATGCCCGTGTCTACTTCACATTCCTCATCAACAGAAATTGTCCTCGTTGAAAACTTTTTTTTAAAAAGAAACATTTCTTACTGAAATTATCATCCTCATTCCCAAATGTTCATTTTGCTGGTTTTGCTGTGAGCGACTGTAAAAGACAGCAAGTTTTCATGACAACACCGTAATTCCATTTACTCACTTCATCTTTAAATTTTTTCACATTGTCAATGGTTTTGGGTCCATGAGCGTGAGATATACAGCTATAATCATGGTCCCTTTGGAGCAGAAATGTTGCTCTCTAAGTGGCTTTCTCCCTCACAATTTTTAACAGAAGGCTAGAAGTCATTTTTATAATTTTTTAGGGGTCATCGGAGCGTTGTGAGATAAACTGTTACGGAAGTGTAGTGTATCCTCTGGACCACCCACAATCGATGACGTAAGCCCACGCCAGGGAGCAGAGTCTAAGTAACGTGTCCGGGTTTTCCCACCATAGCCCGCCGCAAAAGCGGGATGTACTTGCAGCTGCGTGAAATATACCAGGTTCGCTACCCTGACGTGACTTGCTTGCGGTGGCAGCCGAGGTGTTGCGTCGTTCAAAATCGTGAAGTAGGCTCGAAGTGGGGACCGACAGAAGGTCAGGACAGGCGGCAATCGTTCGTGTCACGGGACGGAGGCAGAAGTAATGGTACACAATAAACGGGACAAACACTTTTTGGACACTTCCACTCCAGGCACAAGCACTATCGATTCGGGCAAAGTTGTGCTGGGAAGAGGCAGGGCCTTAAATAGGGTCCGTGCCCGGTGAGAACCAATCACCGGCGCACTGAACCCTTTAAATCTCCCGGCAAATGCCCGCTCGGCGCTCTAGAGGTCGCGCGGCACCCGGCCGCAGCAGGAGCGCTCGCTCAGGACGGACCATGAATCGTGGACCGGTTTAAGGTGCGCCCCAGACGTTCCTGGGGAGGTCCTCCGCTTGCCCGAGCGCGGGCTAGCGGCACCGACCGAGCAGCAGGAGGTGCAGCGGCGTTGCGGGTGTCCCTCGCGACCCTCGTGTCGTGTCGCAAGGCACACCTCTCAACGCCGCATCACCTCCTGCTGCGGTCGGTGCCGCAGCCCGACGCTCGGTCCGCGGACACCCCCGGCACGTCTGGGGCGCACTAACCGTCCACGCTCCGGTCCCGACCTGGCGCTCGCTCCTGCTGCCGGGCCTGGTGCACGCTCGCCCTCTAGAGCGCGCGCAGCGGCATGCCGGGAGATTTAAAGGGACAGTGCGCCGGTGGATTGGTTCTCACCGGGCACGGACCCTATTTAAGCCTGCCTCTTCCCCATCACCTTTGCCGAATCGATAGTGCCTTGTGCCAGGAGAAAGGAATGTTCCAAAAGTGTCTCGTCCTTTAATTGTTACCATAAACCCCTTCTGCCTCCGTCCCTTGACCACGAACGATAGCCAGCCTGTCTGACCTCTGTCAGATCCCCGACAACGAGCAACTCACGATTTTGAACCGCGCAACACCTCGGCAGCCACCGCAAGCAAGTCAACTCAGGGGTAAAAAAAGCGACCTGGGTATAATCCGCCGCAGCAAGTCCATCCCGCTTTGCGGCGGCTCAGGTGAAAACCGTACCTACTTTAGACTCTGCTCCCTGGCGTGGCCCTTACGTCTCGCTTGTGGTGTCCAGAGTTATCCACTACCAAAACCGTGACAGTAACTCACAGACACCATACCCCAAAAAATTATAAAAATGACTTCTCAGCCACTGTTTAAAAATTGTGAGGGAGAAAAGCCACTTAGAAGCCAAATGTCTGTTCCAAAGGACCATGATTATAAGCGTGTATCTCACAGCACCAGGACCCCACAACCATTGAACAATGTGAACAAATATTAAAGAAAGAAGTGAGTTAAATGGACTACGGTTTTAGGTCATGAACCTTTCAATGTCTTTTACAGACGCCTCACAGCAAAACCGCAAAATGAACATTATTGGAACTGAGGAAGAAAATTACAGTAAAGAAATGATCATTTTAAAAAAAAGTTTTCAATGAGGACCATATCTGTTTGAAGAGGAATGTGAAGTAGACCAGGCAACTAATCGGTGACCTCGGCAATTGGGGCCCACCATCATCATGTGATCCATCCTGATTCATCTTGATGAAAGTCAAACGATCCACATAATCAGTGGAAAGCGGATCGATTGTCCTGTATTACTCCTCCAGCTGTGCAGAAGGTCCGCTCCAGATATGACGCTGGCCTGCTGGGCAGGCAACACCAGTATGGCGTGGGATCGAGCAGCGGGCCATATCAAACCCATTTTGGATACCCAGAAGTCAATTGGGTCCGGAACACATCCAAAAACATCGGTGTTGAGACGCAGATAGTCGAGCCACCATGATCTTAGGCTGGTCTCAGAGTGTTTGGATGTGTGCCCTGCATTGCATCGTAGGTGAGTGGTAATAAAGATTGCTAAGGTCACCCATGGCTTATGCCACCTAGCCTCAGCTACGCTGCTGCCGCTACGGCTGGTACTTTTGGCACTCTACTGCTGTCACGTCGCTGACGTTGTTCCACCGTGACATTTGAAGAACGTGAAGCAGATGCAACAGATTCTCCATTTTGATCAATCAGCAAGGTCTCCATTTCCTGCATTATACTCTCTATTTGGGTGGGTGGGAAGAAAGTGCTTGAGTTTTGTTTGTACCTGGGTTATCCCAGGAGGGATTGCCACCCAGTAACTGTTGTTCCATTATGGATGGCCTTAATGTGAGGAACAAGTTTGAGGAAATGGAGCATCCAAGCACTTGATTTTCGCCAAGCCTCTGGTCGAGGGCATCGCAACTGATCTTTCTCAACTCCTCCACCGCCTCAAATTCTCGCCAACCTCTTTCCAAGGCAGGGACGATCGGTAACGTCGGTGTCTAGGAAATACCACCTCCTCCTCCTCCGCTTCCTCCGTCACAGTCTACAAACAGTCCCAGACTTGCCTCAGATGATGCCCCAGAGAGCTGATGCGCCGCCTTGCACAAGCCTGGACCCCGAACCAACTGCCTAATGAAGACCGATGAAAATTGTTAAACTGTCCCGGGCCTTGTGGATTCGATGGAGAGAAATGCTCCGTGTCCGGCATGAATGCTGTTGTATGTTTTTTTTTTTATCCGACACCTCCACCGTTCGCTGGTGGGATCTGATGTTTCAGAGTGTCCAACGTTCGTTCCAGAACTAGATCCCACAATGCTCATGCTGAAAAGGGCATTGTCCCGCACTTGACCATTATGATGGCTTCTTCAAAACTGTCCAAGGGATGGTGGCAGAGCTCTTTCACCTCCTCCAAACTCCGGAGGCTCAACACCCTGAGGTCCGCACCGCTGCATGTCAGGCCATGGTGTCACTTCGTTACTGCGTAATGGCATTGCACTGCTGCCACAATCGCTGAGCATGTGGAGGGTGGAAGCACCAGCGTGTTCCACGTCCAACAAGAGATGGTTAAGGTGGCCGAGCTAATGCTGTCAACGCAGCCAGGCGAGAAGCAGGGTGCGAACTGCGGAAGTTCGACTACCAGAGCCTCGAGCCCTTCCCAGCAGGCAGTCCAGACCCGGGTAGCTCTTTAGAAATTTCTGAACGACAATGTTCAAGAACCATCCAGCGCTCGGTCCACGTTGCGGAGAGCCCGTCCACAGCTCCTGACCTGTGTGTGGACGGTCTCCAAGACAGATTAATTTCAACACGGCCAGTTGTTTCTCTGGTGTCACGTGATGCCACCAGAGGACCTTGGGGAAAGAGCCCTGCACCATCCACTGCGGTTTTGAATTAGCAAACGCCGTGAGCTGAGAGCCACCGGTCACACCAGAGACATCCACCCAGCACACCCAGTGAGCCTGTCACAGAGATATAGTGCCTTGGCCGTGCTTCTATTCTGTGTCGGTGGTCAGATGGACTTATTCCGGACACAGAATGCAGACAACGCTCTTGAAATTTTAGATGACACTTGGCTGCCAAGGCCGGGACGGCCTTTTCTGGCAAATAGAAAATGCCTGCTGGCCTCAGGTATTGGGGGACAGGCAAGGGCTCATCGACGTGGCTGAACCCATCATGTGTCCACCAGACGGAAGGCAACATTATCCAAGGCCAAAAGCCTGGCAATGCCAACATTCAGGCTTGTTTGACATTGGGATGTGTTTGGTGTTAAAGTGTTTCTTTGGCACCCAAACTGAAGACCAAAGGCTGGCTGCTAGACTGGCCGCTGTACGGTCGTGCATGTCGTCAAACTGGCGGAAGGAGAAGGGGTAGGATGGGTCTCTGGGTGCTGTTGTACTCGTTCGACGGTGGAGGCTGAAATTGAAGCTGATCCCGATCATGACTCAGAGAGACATAGGCAGCTGAGGAACACTTAGTGGTTGGCGGAGAGGAGAGGGGAGACAGAGGGTGTGACAGTGGTATTTAAGTCCCGGCCTCGTTGTGGCCTATTTTGCCATTGTTGCCTCCATTTCAACTCCATGCAATTCACTGCAATGTGACTAGAAATGGTTTGGTGGTGGTTAAACCCCTAAGATTCTTGCCTCGACTGAGGCGCTGACGGCAAAGCCGGCATATGACAACTCTGGGTGAATCAGAGGCTAGCTCAAAGAAGGTCCCAGGCCTATGAGAGGAGCTGGACCTTTTGTTGACGGCGATAAGTGAGGAGCGGGGTTTCCGCAAACCGTGGCGGTTTAATCATATCAGCGGACTTCTGCGACCGGCCCTCTCCTTATATGAGGCGGAACCCTTACTGAACACTACACCATCATCTTCCCCTCGTCCATGAAGAAGCGCTCGCAAGAAAATTCCATGCTGAAAAGACCACTTGGGTCCGCAATGGTCGTCATCACATCATCATCATCAACACAGGTGACTTGGTCGTCCTGACTTTTCTGCATACGCCCCCCCCCATGAGCTTTGGGCTACAAGCAACAGTCACTGGCAAGGCATTGCCGACCCGCCCGGGATTTTTGCCGATTGACCGCTTCCTACACCTCCTCTTGATGGTCATCATTAACTGGGCGTCCGAGCAGACAAAATCATCCTCTTTGGCCTCTTGATCGTTTGGAAATGCCTTCTTAGGAACCCCATACCCATTTTGTCATCAAGAGGTCTTCAGAAAATGGAATTAATCCGCGTGAGTGGGTACACGAGTTGACATTTGGGCTGCCTTCGCTTCATGTTGGACGGATGCTGATGATGCTCAATACGACAATTGTGGTCCGTGACTGGGAGGAACGATGAGTGGTAAGACTGCTGGATGCATATGCATTAACCACTGAAGAACAGATTGGCAACGCTGTTCGTTACTGCGATTCACAGGGCCCTGACCCCAGCGATGACAGCCTGACGGTCCTGCAACCGACGATCCCTGGCATGCGTGTTTCCGCCAGCACTGGAAGAGCACCTTCTCTCGTACTCTACCTCCATGTCCTACCACCTTCTTTGCTCGCTTACACCTCAATTCGCTCCATGTTCAGAATAGATAAAAATTTTGAGAAGGTATGGAAGAGTTTTGGGAAAGTCTCGATACAACCGGCAAATCACAGCTATTCTTGAATCCTCAATTTCCTACAGCCAACTAGGATTAGAAACTGAAATGTTCTTGCGAATACCTGTGAAATTGGTCTGGTGGAAGAACCGTAAGACAAATCAACAGTGTTCTTCCTTCAGTCCCAGGGATTTACAACTGCCCAGTAGGACTAGGAATTGATAGTTTTCAACAAAATACCATACAAGTGCGCTATCTGCTCCAAACTGAGATTCAACAAACCCGATAAAACTATTCAGAAGTTACAAGGATGAGAAATTGTGTTTTTTGCAGCAATGACAAAAGAGAACAGTTGTTAGAATTTTTTTCTATCAGAATTGTCGTACAACGTGGCCTATTTGAAAAAACAAGGGCCCGCACCACGTGCAATCAGCTATTTAAAAAAACTATTTGGATAATAAAAGGTATTTTTGACCTATATCAATACACCTGCGGTGATACAAAATTGCTGTATTCAATTTAAGTGCAAGGTGGATCTATGAACAAAGCTGGCCTGCGCCAAAGTGAAAAAATCAACCTATCTGAAATGTATACACGATGAACAAGGTAATTTTTGCACCTATTAATACACCTGTGATGACTACAAAATTGCTGTATACAAATTTAAGTGCAAGGTGGATCTATGAACAAAGCTGGCCTGCGCCCAAATGAAAAAAACACTTAATCTCAATGTATACGATAATAAAAAGTTGAGTTATGCACTATCACTTACACCTGGCATTTACTAGAAAAGATCTGTATCCTAATAAAAGTCAGTGCTGCAAAAGAATAAGGGGGGGGGGGGGGGGGGGGGGGGGGGGGGGGGGGGGGGGGGGGGTGATTATATTTTAATAATTGGTAAAATAATGGGGGGGGGGGGGGGGGGGGTTTATTATTTAATGGTTGTTGGATAATTTTTAGGGGATATTTGGGGTTGTTTTTTAAAAGGATTTTGATGGATTTTATAAGTAGGGATGAAATTTTTAAAATATAATTTATAGAGATTAATGGATGGGTAGTAAGATAGAAAAAAAATAAATTAAAGGAAAAAAGAGGATGTTATGAAGATTGTTGAAATTTTATATTATAAGACTAAGTAAATTAAATATATAATAGAATTAATATAAATAAGTTCTAATGTTCTCAGATAATAGAATAGTTGTATGTGTGAAATTATAGAACAAGTTGCAGATGGAGATGTTTTGAGAAGAACGAGAAAAAATCAAGATATTATGAGACACAGACACACACTGATGACTGACCAGGAAGGGCTGTTCTATGTAAAACAGGTCATGTGATTTTTTCCAGCCAATCGCAAACATACACATCCCAGTCATGACGTCGCACATCCCAGCTCACCCTGCCTCTATTCTCTAAGCTTATGGCTGGCGACAAAATGACAGGAAGTGCTGCAAAATGGCGCAATATTAATGATTATGCCAGATTTTCACCTAAATTATCGCGTATCGAAAAAACCGATCGACATAAAAATCGTGCCGATTTCAACTTTGTCGATAATAATCGTCAACACTAATATAAAAATAATCTTTTATTAATATAGAACCAACATTTTCCGCAGCACTTTACAAAGTATAGGGTATAAGCACAGAGAAAACCAGAAACATTACATTATAAAAAAAAAAACTACTTACAAATGAGACACGAGGTGCGAGGGCCCATGCACGCAAGAGCTTACAAATTTATTAGGGTGTATGGTGAATTAAAGGGTGAGAGTGCTTGGTTTTTTTTCAGTGTCCAGCCATGTTTACAAAAAACGGGGTAGTATACAATAAAAATGTGGATGAACCTGCCACCTGACAGTATATCAATATACAGATAAGTGCCTGTGGTTCCAAAGTGCAGGAAGGACAATGTCCTGACTAGAATTTGGGGGATAACAGTTAGGGATCTTGGTAGGCTTGTCTAAGAAGATAGAGATTTCAGATGCGCACTTAAAACTGTGAGGTTGAGAGTGTGCCTGATCCACATGGGGTAACATGTTCCTGAAAACTGGTGCTATCCATGCAAAAATCTTGGAGACGGCATGGAGGATCGGTGAGTGAATTGTGTAATCTTAGACATTAACAAGCGAGAGCCGGGTAGGAGGTAGACAAGATAGGTGAGGAGATGTTAGGGGGGTGCAGTGCTGGGAGAGCTTTATGTGGTGAGAGTGTAATAGTTTGTGTTGTATTCAGTCATGGAATAGGCAAAGCCAGTGCAGTGACACAGGGTAGAGGCATAAGTATAGCATGCTGGAAAGAAAGACAAGCTGGCTGCTGCATTCAGGACATATTGGAGAGGATAGAGTTTACAGAGAGGGAAACCAACAGTAGGTAGTACAGAAGTCAAGACAGAAAGAATAAGAGCAACAATGAGAGTTTGAGCTTGTTTCTGCGTGAGAAAAGGACATATTCTTGAGATGTTCTTGAGGAGCAGGTGACAGGAACAGGCAAGAGGATTGGAATATGGGGTGAAGGACAGATCAGAATCTAGTATAACCCCAAGACAGCTGGGCCTGCGGCCTAGGAGTTATGGTGTGCACACAAGTGGACTGCGGAATTAATCCCCTTATGAGGATCTCCTGTATATAGGCCATCATGGCATTGGTGCCTCAGAACTGACCAGCAAGATAGACTCTGCCCCAAGGAGGACATGTGGCGGGCAACACGTCAATAGAACAGTCCATAGGGACGGTAAGAGGCAAAATGTCTCTGCCTTATTCCGGATAACACATCCACAAAGTCCTGATAATTCTTCAGGCATACTGGCAGAAATTTAAGGGCGTCTGCGGATAAGGTGGTAGCAACGGGCGAGGTGCCACAAGACACTGGTGCCGACAGTCTTTTTCCCCAACGCGTTGCTTCGCCAATTTTTCCAGTCCAGCATAGGGCCGTGGCGCCGCAGCAACGGAAACCCAACAGGATTGCCAAAGAGGAGCGGGGCAGCACAAAAAAAAGCGATTTTCCTCTCTGTTGTGTGCCTCCAACGAGCAAAGAGACTGGCTCCGAGCAAAATCGGATGGAGTCACGCAGGATATCTCCGCTCACATAGGAAATGGCAGGCATCTCAGGCTTCATCACCAGGGCGCATCCATGAAATTTCCGGCCGACCTGGAATCCAGGAAATCCATAGACTTGGGCTTGCGGTCCGAACTAGACACGATCTGCACCAACAAGGTCAGACGAGGAGAGGGCACTATTCAAACTAGGACACCTCTCCCACGTGGCCTAGGTGCGTGGGTTGTTTCCTGGACATGGAAGTTGTGGACATCCCTACAGAATGTTCTGGACTGGCGCAATACAGAACACAGATTTCTCCATGCTCCTTGTTCTGAGAGTTTGGGCCACGAACACTTTGCATGGGTTCCTCGAGCCGAGTCACGTTTCCTATGGAGCTCCTCTTTCTCATGGCAAAGCGCCGTCAACACGGTTGGCCAAATGGATCAGCTATCTGCAGCCAGTGCATCCATGACCCTCCTAGAAAGGCTCTTCTTGGAAGGCAGTGCACAAGGCAACCTCATTCAAGTCACACCGAGGCCAGAGTGTGAAACTGGATGCTAAATCCCCCACTACTGGAATCCCAGTAGTGAGGTATCGTCAGAAGATGCCGCGTGCAGGTTCCACGAACAAACAGCGGAACACTTGATAAAGACCTGCAGGGGTGTGGCCCACAGGCACCTGCTAGGCCATCCCGGAGAGTAAACTGACCACTAATGCCACCATTGACCGTTCCGGTCGGAACATCGGCCATCACTCCGCGAGCATGGAGCACGATAATGAATCCCCTGCAGAGCTTCGGTTCCCATCGAACAACGAGGGAAGCGACAGCCTGAGTCTTTGGGTCCCACGGGGGCTGACAGGTGGCAGGCGTAGGAGAGACTGGGGGAAGTGGCGGAGACTGCTGCTGAAGAGGGATGGATCTGCTGCATAATGTGGCAGTCAACTGGTCAGTTTATTGCACCTGTTGCGCAGCTGCAGAGATTGCTGGCAACAATGGTCGAAAGATCTGCCACACTGGGGCAACGATATCTTGGCTGGATCCATGCCGACTCCAACTGTATCACGAACCTGGAGTAGTGGAAACCATTGGACCACCGCATAGCGGTGGTAGCAGTCCACACCAGGGAGAGGAAATCTTAGGTGGTAGCAATCATCATAGCCCGATGGATGGACTAGCCGAGGCGGGATCCACCAGGTCGCTACCCCAGAGTGGACGTGCTTGTGAAGGCAGCCGAGGTAGGCGACACAGTACAGAAACGGTAGAAATCTCGTATCGGTCAGGCCAGAAGGTCAGAGCAGGTGACCAAGAATCCGTGGTCGAGGAACGTGAGCGAACGGAACTGTACCCGGAAAGGCAAACCGGACATTCAGAAAAGGTCTTCCTCGCATAGGTACGGGCACTATGATTCGGCAGAGAGAGATCCGGCGTGCCCCTAAGGAGTGGGGACGCAACCCGCCCCGGCCGACAATTTTTTTCAAACCAAACCCCTTAAATATACTTTTCCGCAATATTTATATATCTTGAGCTGTCCTGGCGTGTTACTTATTTTATGATGCTGTTGGATTAACAAATATTCACAAACCTATAGCCTTCACAAAACAGCTATATTAATACTGATAATCTAATTACATAGGCCACCACACATCAGTTTTTTAATTTGCAAAACTTTCAAATGCATGTATCATTTCTTACACTTAAATGGAATCTGTTTTTGCCAATTTTTTTTTTTACTATTAAAGCAAGATCTGATCCATAATCTTTTCTTCTAGCTATTTAATTTTCTGATTTGTAATTCAGTTGTCTGTATATGATTAAGTGGAAAGATTTCTGCCTGCACTGCTTTAACAGCATTTAGAGAGATGCTTTACAGCAGGATTCAACGAGTATTGTCAGTTCCATTGACTTCTATAGGAGAGTATTCTAGTCATGCTCTGTGAACTGGGAAGAAGTCTGTGTGTAGGGAGGAGGAGAGGTGAGCTGAGACTATCTCCTATTGTGACAGTGCAGACTATGGAGCAGACTATTGCAATCATCTCATCTACAGACCAAGAAGTGTCAGACAAGTATTAAGCCTAGTGGGCCAAATGAAAGCTGCAGGACATAAGAATTCCTTTAAAAAATGTGTTTAACAAAAACATGAGTTAAACAATAAGTTATTTTAGATAACACATAGTCCTTTTAAACACATCATAAAATTTATTGTGTGGTCTATGTACAAAAAATATCATAAAAAATATTTGTGTTTGGTGCAGTAATTTTTAAAATGAAGTACAGCTCAAGGGTAATGAGTAACTTGTGTGCGGATATGAAAATAAATTTTTAACACCCAAAACAAAAAATAATAACTACTGAGATAGTAATTTGCTAAATATTGCCACTGGATTAACATAGTCAACGAAAGCTATTAAGTAGTATATATAGAAAGACATATCAAGAACAGCAGGCCAAATCTGTTAGCACACGTCATTTTATGTGGCCCAACAGAGCTTAGACACAGCGAGCAGAGCTGAACAAGGTCCCCGAAGCAGAAGGAACGCTGTCCCTTTAATCTAAGGGAGGTTTACATGATGTATTCAGCGTGTACAGTACGTCGCTAGCAAACCTTGTGGTGTCCTCAGGAGCTTGCGCCACAAATAAGTAACATGTCACACATCTCCCCGAGCTACAATACGATCGTATTGTACAGGGGGGGGTGTGGGGACGAGGCGTAATCCATAGTTCTCTTGA